>CABFWO010000480.1:81046-131956 GCA_902155825.1 Timema genevievae
CCCGTGTCCATTGTGGGCGTGTGAAAGACCCCTGAAGGGTATGGGCCCGGCAAAATTGGTAGTCACTTTCACTCTTGCGTTTAGTGTGAATAACGGTTAAAGGTGTGTGAAGATCATTACCAAAATGCGAAGTCGAAGTATAAGTGAAGCTTGAAACGCGAAGAAAAGTCGAAGATCATGATTTGTTACTGTCACATAATCTTACTTTTAATATTTATTATTATTACTATTAGCACCGCGTCTTACTACCCGTTCGGGTTATTCACACTTACGCTAATGTGTAATGGTAGAGTGATTGTGAGATGCAATGGAGGACCTACAGTTTAACCTGGGATCCGAACCACGGTGGAGGCCTGGCATTCCTCACAGTCACAAGTTGTGATTAATACACGTCTTGTCAGAGGTGAAGGAAGGGTTTGGCAATCAGATAAATCTGTGTCGGGACCGAGGATTGAACCCTGGACCCCCAGCACAGAAGTCCGACACCTTTACCCCTAGAGCGCGCAGGTCACTCTTTAATATTTAAATAATCCATCAGGTTCATCTAGGTAAAGAGAAATATATATATCGCATTATTTTATTTGATGGTGACATCTGATATCTGTATTTATATATCTTAATTCCTATATTTATTTAATTGTCTTCTGTATCAAATTGTAAATTTGCCACAAATTGTTCCAACGAGACAGACTATACCGCACACGTGTGTTGTAATTTGAATGCAGGCAAGGAATATAACACAACTTACAAGCTCTGCTTCATACCAGCGAGCTTCAGTTCGCGCCGCTACAACTTGGCAGGTATTTTTCTTTTGAACAAAATAACATATGTACTTAATAGTCGGTTCCTTGGCCGCATGGCCTAACGCGCTATTCTCGCAATAGACTAGACTGCCGAAGACGGGGAAATCGGGTGTATCCCCCCCCAATCCCCTAATGGTTTTAATGGTTTTCCACTCTCCCTAGTGCAAATGCGGGTATACGTCCTTTAAATTCCACCTTCCTCATTCCTAACTCACTGTCGTAATTAGTACATAAGTGTACAACCTGAAAAGCTAGTAAGACGCGATTCTTAAAATAAAATGAAAAAAAGATAGAAAGTATTTATGTTTGTAACCATACAAGGTGATGTGTTGCTAGGGGAAGCCCCGTGTTGTCCCTTACGTTCAATTCTCGTGGCGTGTAACCAGAGGCAGACGTACAGGTGGGACACAAGCCCTAGGGTGGGATGCAGCCTGACCTCTCAGGCTCAACTCTCACCCTACACCCCCTCCGAGGGTTGGTATAGTCACGGGCATAGCACTGCCCCCGATCGCCCTTGTAAATAAAGTTTTGAAGGAGGAATTAATGGTTCGGCGCACCACACAGACTTATTCTCACTTTTATCTTAAAATAGACATTCACTAAAAACTCATAAGATTTGTGAAACGAAATAATAGATGTATACAATGTTGTAGGAACACTGCACCAAAGATCATAAATTAAATAATACACACTGTTACTTACTCTATGGAACTAGGAACTAGGAACACTAATACAGAAAAATTGAGAAAAGAGAAATATCTTTGTCCACCAAAGAGCGTAAGAATCAAATTCATTTTCTGAATTAAAAATTATATATATATATTTGCTATTATCTCAGAAATTATTAGTTTTATAAAAATATATTTCAATTAAAAGATTTTATCTTTAATAACACTACAACTTTACAATGATAAGTTCTTACGCATCTCAAATAGTTTCGAAGAAATTATGAAAATTAAGAAATTTCCACTATGTAAAGTATCCTCCAAGTTATTTTAATCAGAAAATGAGAATTGCCATCTTGTTTTTAATGATAAACAGTGTCTAGATATAGCATTTAATCAAAATCTTTCTAGCGAATTTTGAGAAAACAGATTTTTTTTATCTTTTTGCCCTTCAGTAAAATACCCTTAATTTTAGGGATGGATATCGAATTCCAAAAATCCCTCGGGGGGGACCTCATGAAAACCCCAGGTACCAAGTTTGAGCCCAATCAGTAAAATAGTTTCGGCTCCAGCCCGAGGTACAGACAGACAGACAGACATTGCGAAAACTTTTTTGGTTTCAGGGGGTCATGAAACGTTGACATTTATCAAATCTTGAGTTCAATTTTTCTTTTTTGACGATCACAAGAAGAGAGAGAGAGAAAGTAAAAATCTACTAAAATTTTTAAAATCTCGGCTTCAAGGTGCACATGTTAATGTACGGGGGCTACTGGTTTCTAAAACGTCAGCTCTCTCCGTGAGGTAGACCTAGATATCGCGCAATGTTCATGACAGACAAACTCTTCGTTTTATTAATATATACAATATATGTTTGTATTCCTCCTCATTGATTAGGCTGTTAACTAATTTCCACCCGCTTCGATGCCTGCGTGGTCTAACGCGCTACTCTCGTGTTACACTAGACTGCCCAAGACAGGGAAATCGGGGCTTTAATCCCGGTTGGGTGCATGAGATTTTTCCCATCTCCCTTCACGAAAATGCGGGCGCACATCCTCCAAATTAAACCTTCCTAATCCATAACACATTGATGTAATTAGTACGTAGGCGTATAACACGAACGGGTAGTAAGACGTGGCTATATAAAAACTTATTGATGACTTAAATACTTAATAACACCTACAATCCCCAGTAATTGTGTTTTAAAAAACTTTTAAATTATATGCTAAAAAAAATAACTTGACAACTTCTGTCGGTGTCCCTCACCCCGATATACCATACATAGAACCTCCCCCCCCCTAAACGCCCAAAATAATCTGGATACGGTCATGGATCTCTTTGAAGCTCTAACCCCAAATCTGTTAATATTTGGATAAAATGAAAGTTTGCGCCACTTTATAAAAAAATCAATATTTGTTAGTTTCACAACTATTTTAGAATAATTTAGAAGTTAAGTTCTAACTTTGGAAAAATATATAATTAATTAAATTACGCCCTAGTAAAAATTATATAGGCCTATATATATATTTTTTACAAGAGTTCAGTAAGTTTATGAGAATAATATAATTCTCTCTCGAATTTTACACACACTCACATATGGTTTGACGTGCCGGAAACATACGTATCATACATGTTCTGGCGGGAAGTGACGTCGTTTTGAAAATTAACCCTGGGGCGTCTTCAACCGACATCATAGAAACTTTAGAATTTAGATGGCCCTTTTCATAGTTTGTGACAGCTCACATTTTATATCACCCCTATCAAGATTAAAAAAAACTCTATTTTTTTTAGATTGCTTTGTTCTTGAAATTATTTTAATTTTTTACAAATTGATCATATCTATGCCTGTATCTGAAATTTAACATTTTCATATTTAAAAAAAACCAAAGGGATTAAAAGAAAATTTAAACGTATAATATGTAATGTATATATAATATGAAAAGTGGCTTGCCTTTCCGTTGCACATGTGAACAAAAGAATTCTCCTTCACCCCTCTCCCCCCCCTCCGTGTCACCCAGTTAAAACTGTTGTCGTAGCACAAAGAAATCAAACACACAGGACTGTAGCATTTTTTTTCTAAAAAAAAAATACTTCCCCTGCAGAAGTGGCAATGTCAACTCTGTGAGTTTTTTTTATATAATGTTTATTTTTTACTTCAAAAAATAATGTTGAAAGTCACAATTTTTTATTGTTGTTTGTTTCATAATCCCGGCTAAATGTCGTGAAGTATTTAATTTTGTTGTGTTGGCTTATTAGTATGACCGGCGGAATACTCTTAGTCACCTCTAAACAACAGGAACTATGTTTTGTTGGGGTGGCTGGCGGAAATTTATTTAATTTTTCATCTAGAGAAAGTATTATAATCGTGTCAATTTTTAAACTCACCCGCCTCGGTGGCGTAGTTGGCTAACGCGCTAGTCGTGTTGAGCTCGACCGCCGAGGACGGGGAGATCGAGGTTCGAATCTCGGTCGTGTGAACTGGGGGTGGTTTTTCCTTAATGTTTTTCCACTCTCCCTCCACGCAAATGCGGGCTCACTTCCACTAAATTAAACCTTCCCAATTCCTAATCCATTAGCGTATTTAGTACTTAGGCGTATAACCCGAACGGGTAGTAAGACGCGGTGCTAAATATTTTAATTTTTAAACTCGACACTTTGGTGTGTGTTTTTTGTGCCCCGAACCCTAGAAAGTGTATTTTGTGTCGGTTTAAGAATTAATTTAGTTTGTAAATCGTGTCCAGAAACGTCTATTAAATTCAATTGATGGTTACAAGGGAACGGGGGGTGGCGGGGTAAGTACCATAACACAGTTCTTCCAGGACAGCAACTTTAATATCTGAAACCCCATCAGGACCTCTGCAAATACTTTCTTTTAATAATTTAGTTTTATTTATCTGAGATATTTAACGAGCACTTTCTGAACCGACTGATTATATCAGAACATGAGAATTTCTATGAGCGAGAGTGAAAGGACCTACCAATTTTACTGGGAGAGGTATTTTCACATACCTTCGAGGGTTCTTTCACACTTCACAATCGACACGAGACCGATGGATTTGCCACCCCTCCGAAGGAAGTTGTGCTACGAATCTTTATCACTCAAGAAAAATATGTCAACCCCGGCTGGGTTTGAATCCACGAACATCTGGTCCTTAGGTGAGCACTTTACCTCAATACCACCAAGGTCGACTTTTTATTAATTTAAATATGACATAAACCTCTTTTAACCATAATTAAAGTACATTAGAAAGGTCTCATGATTGTCTAACAGATGGCAGCACTGACTAAATTTAGTGTTCAAATTGGATTTACCCCTTTTACCCCTGTGTGTTCGTCAAACACACACACGATACCTCACTAATAGTCCACCCCGAGTGTGTCGTTACCACACCCAGGGTGGAATGAAATACTTTCCAGACGTGATTCGAACCACGGTTTATGAATCGTTTGTGTTGGAAGCTCAATTCATAACAGTCTTGAATATAAATAAGGTCTCATGATCTATTTTTATTATTTCTGCATTTAAATTAACTTTATTTCCTTTTGATTTTAGTCTACAGCTATTTCTTAAGAAAGTGCCTTATCACCTTTTTTACGTACTTTTTTTTAACGATTCCAATTGATTATATTATATTCCGAGTCAATCGTCTCCCTCGTGATCTAGCCATGCTCTAATAGAACTCGTAATTTAGTTCCCTAAAGTTGTTTTACTCTGGTCTAAAATCTCCTAATTCGTGTTTATACGTCTACTTTCGTATAATCGTGCTCTATATCGCAAAATTATGAAGTTTATTTGTGAAATATTGTGATCTGTGTTGTATTTTACATTTTTACTAACAAACCCATTTTAAACAGGAAATACTTTGCTGTTTGTTTCATCTCTGTTGCGTTTGTGTTAATTAAATGTTTAGTGTTTATTTAAGATTGGTATAAAGAAAATAACTACATATGCATTAGAACAGATTTTTTTCAAATTGTGCCCTTGGGCTCCGTCATAACCTTTTCAGGCTCCTTGAGGCAATTCTATAATACTCTTTAGTTGTATTTCACAACATTAAGGATCAGTAATTAGATTTTTTTTTTCAAATCTGAATAAAGGACATTTGCCAAAGGTACATCCAGAACACGATTGTGATGTTTACCGTTTGTTTTATACTTTTATATACATTGTAACCTTGCTTGCCGAACATAATTCGTTCCCGAACACAAGATGATTGCTTATTTAAACCCTCATAGCAGTACTTCATCCTTCACTATACTTCTTTGACCCCATGTTGGCTTATTTAATAATAATTTATAAAAAAAACAATAAAATACAAAGGAATTAAAGAAAATCCGCTACATATTCGAGCAGGAGTCTGCACTGAACGGAGACTGCGCCGTAACTGACGCTCTCCGCCGTACATCTCAGCCCGCGAAGCACGTGGTTGCCGGTTCGTGAACCGATTCGTTCGAGATGAGAGTCATTTGCTAACCGAGATTTCATTGTACTGGTAAAATTTAATTGACCTTAAAGAATGTTAATTATATTAGTGTAACAAATTGTATAAGTACTCCAGCATGTACTTTTTATAGTGCAAGGGTTCATTCGGACTAAAAAATTTGCGAACCCCTGCTCTAGAAGGTTCTATAATTATTCCTTCAAGGCATCAGATCTAAAGCAAATCGATTATTCAATCTTAATACATTGGAATATTTATTTTCACATAACTTGAAAGCCACGACGTATTAGTAATAAATTAAATTCATTTTCAAACTATTCAACTTCTCGGATCACCAAATAATTAATTCAAACTTCATTTTAACTTTAGTCTAACAAATAATTAAGAGCTATCTGTCCGTGAATGACAATTCCGAGAGGTGGAATACCAGTAAGATTTAATAGAACGAAAACAAGAAAGGAAGAAGAAAATTCTGGTAGCTGAAGGATGAGGCAGAGGACAGGGTGCATTGGCGGTCTAAGTTCACTGACAAAAGGAATGGACCCGTCGTATGACAGAACACTAATAATAATAATAATAATAGTTTTGGTGTTGCTTAGCCTTGATTAAACGGGTCTGACTGCTACACCAATAATATTGTGATTATATATTAAAATTATGTTTATAGTCCATAGTTTGTTCACGATATTAACAGTTCTGTAAATTTAACTACAAGATAATTCATTGCCAGATTCATTAGTTGCATTAAATAATCCCTACGGCTTTTGAAAATAAAATATTAAAGCTCCCTTGAACTTTGAGAGCGAGTCACAAAAAGTTTCTATTCAGACTTTCCGGATAGTTTTGTTTCAGGGTAGCAAACAGAACAGGCTCTCTTCTGAGCCCCGGAGGAAGGTGGAGGGGGGTAAATGTTATAGTTTAAATCTGAAGTGTTTTACATGAATCCAACATGTACACTCTGTTTATCTTGAAAGGTGGCATTCTTACCTTCACAGCTCACACTATGGCCGGCCTGGCTACTAATATAGTGATCCCGGGTTTAATTCCCGGTGGTACCGTAGGTATTTTTTCCTGAAAGGGGAAACTGTTCCTATACTCATCAGGGCCTTGTTGATTAGGCTTAATTTAGGTTTAAAATTTACACAGATTCCATAACTCCATAATTACTCTCATCATACCTGATCATTGCAGGTATAACGTGTAGACAACTTCCAAGTCATACCCTGCCAGGTTGTTTGCCCACAGAGCCGCTAATAGTTCACACACACGGCGCTAAGCTTCTCTTACATACGTTAAAACTATTTTTTAAACTCACACTATGGACTTATCTTATAAATCGGTCGGGGAGGGGGAGTTTTATGGGGCGGCCTTTTAGGGTGCTCGGTGTGGTCTTTTCATATATTTGGTCAATTATGTCTCTTTATCGTTTATAGATTATACATATTTGAGGTATGTATGAAAAAAGACTGCAAGGGAAGCCAAGAAAGAGATGGGAGGAACGGTTAAAATAAAGTGTGCAATTGAGAAGAGAAGAATGGAAATAATTAAAGGAGGAAGAATGAAGGAAGATGGAGGCATTTTACTAAAGTGACCCGGACAAGTGCTGGAAACAGTTGATGATGATGATGATGATGATTATATGTTTAGTTTGTAAAACTCCATTCTTGTGTGATTTTCTATTAAATTTTATAATCCGTACTTATCTACATTTTCAAGCATCCTTATACAATATCTACAGTTGAATTAAAAAATTATCCAAGATCCAAGGAGAACAAACTTGAAAAAAAAAACACCAACGAAAAAAATGTTTTGTCAAATATTTTATAGCAGTACATTCATTTTTTTAAAAAGGTTTTCATCTATGAATATGTAATAAATGTAAATAAAAAAGAAATTGGTCCCCGTTGAATAAAAAGGAAAAAAGTAGACTCAAAAACTGTTTGATCCCTTATGTGTTACTAAAAAGACGTTAACTTATATTTAGGTAAAGTACGTCTTTATAATTTTAGGAAAATTTACTGTACATGAATTGTGCCACCTTCCAGTGGCAAAAGGTCCCCTCCCTTCCCCTCCTGTTATAAATCTTACCATAGTGGAATCAAGCAAGGTAAAAGATACCTTTCATAGTTATATTAATATTGCGTGTCTGGGCTACATCGCTCGTAGCCCAGTAGTGTAAATATTATCCAGTACTCATGTACTGTTGTCCAGGGGACTTCCGAATGTACTAATAGTACATTCTTTCCGTGGAGGATCTTTACATGTCACTATGAGATAAGGTTATGGTGATAGTATGGGGGTGATAGTGAGTGTGAGGGTGTGGAACCAGTGGAAACACTTAAACCTAACTTAAGCCTAACTAACCTAACCTGCTGAATGTTGGGGTAGTTCTCCTTTCGGTAAAAACACGAACCCGGGACTCCTAGGCTCGTATCCATGTGCACTGACCACTACACTACGGGACCAATTACCTTTCTTGATGAAAGTGGTATACAATTAGCGTAGTAACACCAAGGTAGGGGTCATCAGAGTCAGGGTCTGCGTCGTGATATGGACCAGATATGTCAAACTTCCGGCATCCACGGCTCTTTGCGGTCCGCGGACATTTGATAAATGTGTTCTGATTCTTCCTTTTATAAACGCTGTAGATATGCTGATTGAGGATGGTGTCCCAAACTGTCACTCTTTGCCCACAAGAGGTTTATTTCCAAAAATTGGTTAAATTTGTGAATTGTAAAACTCACATTTTTGAGTTCGTGGAAACATGAATCGTCAAGATCCATTATAGACCTCAGTTCTAAGAAATCTTCACGATTACAATAATTTCGCTATATAAGAAAGTACAAGTTGTGTGTCAGTGTAAAAGATAAATTGAGCTATGGTAGCGTTTTATTTTTGGCACAGAGAAAAATCACAACTATTAAGAACAGAACCACCCTAGTCTGCCATGCTGTTTAAAGAAATGATTTCCTGGTTGGGGAGAAAGGAACTTTCTTTGATGCTATGGACGGAGGCAAGAGTGTATATATATATATATATACACACACACACACACACATCCTTTTATCAATAGTTAATATGATTCGTGTCTAAGTTTAAACCCTACTCTTGGATTGTCTTTATTATTTATTCATTTCTTCCCTCACACACTTTTACTTGATACAAACTCTAAGTCTAGATTATTCAATAATCTTTTAACTTCTAGTTACATTAAAATATCACACCATTTTGAAAAGTATGATTTTGTAGCAGGTTTGGGACACATGGATAGCTTAGCGAACTTTAACCCGAAAGGTCTTTGTTCGAACTCGGAGTGGATGCACTGGGAAGAGCTTTACATACAGTGGTTTCTTATCTTTAGGCGAATAATGGTGCATCTTCTTACAATTGTTCGTTAATACGGCAACTAACTCACTGCAACTATCAGTGTTTAATAAGTTATATCAACACATGACTTACAAACTCACTTAATTCTATATCATACACAACCCTCTCTGTGAAAGGGAAAATACAAATAAAATGTCCGTGTAATAAACTTTTCGATCATGCCGAGAATTGAACGCAGAGCTCTTAACTCAGCAGTAAGACATTCTTCCAACTGAACTTACGAGTTTGACAATCCAGTTTATTTAATTATTTATTTGTGATACTTGACGTGCACTTTCTGAACCGACTGATTATATCAGCACACGAGAATTTCTATGAGCGATAGCGAAATGACCTACCAATTTGGCCGGGAAAGATATTTTCACAAACCTCTCAGGTTTATTTTACACGCCACAATGGACAAGGGACCGACTGCTTTACTTCCCCTACGAAGGAAGTTGTGCTACGGATTTTTTATCGCTCAAGAAAAATCCGTCGACGCCGGCTGGGTTCGAACCGACGAACATCGGGTCCAGAGGCGAGTACTTTATCTTAAGACCACCTAGGTCGACATCTAGTTTATTAAATTTTAACAAAAAAAAAACCCAACAAAATAATACAGTGTCGAGTTAGATTGAAAGACAAGGACAACTCTTTCCAGGAAGATGTGACGTTTTCCCTCTCTTGTTCTCCTCCCTTACTCTTTCTTTCTCCCTCACACACACAAACACACACGCACTCTCGCTCTCTGTTTATTTTTTATTATTATTATTTGTTTTGTTGTTGAAACCTCCGCGACGAGGTTTGGGAAAACGTGCCTGCTCCAGTGTTAGACGCCTTTCCTGAGGGGGTTAAAATGTGTCGTGTGAAAATTGGCACAAGTCTCGGCTGGCTGTGGTGATGTCACGTACACCCGCGCACACTCTAGCGGGAAAAGAAGGATACACAGTCTCGAGGGCTCCGATCCACTCTTCTCGCCTTAAGTCTTTATAGTGCAGTTTGGGATAAACACGTAATAGCATCACGTAGTCTAAATATTGATAGTGTGGGGGGGATACGGTACCCTCTTGTTTACTACGTGCCACAAGGACTGCTCGTAAGAAATATACAAATATTAAAGATCATTTAGTCTGGTTTGTTGATGACGGGGTTCGAATCACGACCGTATGTTCTGAAAGATTTTTTTCCCTCTAAATGGTGTCCCACTCTGCTTCCATGCAAATTAGTGTACATTTCCTCCCAATCATACCTTCCTTTTCCCTAATACAATAACGTAATCATATATATATACACACACACACACACACACACAAAACACCCTGCTGTATTGAAATACGTGGCGGAAAAAGAGACCTAAAACAAAGAAATGTGCAACAAATTTCAAAAGCTCTAGTTTTTTACCAGGCCTACAGTATATTACTATCCGTTCGGGTTATACACATGTGTACTAACTACACTAATGTGTTAGGGATTAGTAGAAAGGTTTAATTTAGAAGGAGTATACTCGCAAACTGCGTGGAGGAAGATGGGGTGAAAACATTTTTTAGAAAAACCGCCCTCAGTACAACCGACTGGGATCGAACACCTCGATCTCCCTGTCTTTGGCAGTCTAGTATATTGCGAGAATAGCACCTTAGACCATTAGGCCACCGAAGCGGGTAAAGCTGCTAGTTAGTATCAAAACTGGAATGAGGTAGTCATCTTTAAAATTGATGTTACTTAGACTTTTAAACTCGACTTAAGATAGGACAAACTTCCTTCGACGGGCGCACAGGATAAACGTCTAGTCTGATTTGCAGAGGACTGGGTGGTCAGGATTCGAATCTCTGACGAGAGTTTTTAAAGGGTTTCTCCCTAAATTGTTTGCCATTCGCCCTTCACGCAGATGTGGATAACCTTCTTTCTTCTTTATCTACAATCCATTAGTGCTATTCGATACGTGTAACCCGGACGGATAAGAAGATGCGATGATTAAAAAATAATAATTTAGAACATCCCAATCAATACGTCACAAAGACACTTGCCTTTTACAGAGACACGGACGGATAAACAGCATCGCAAAAACCACTTTTTAAAATTCAGCGGGTCACGTCAATATTCATCAACATCTCGATTTCGATATTTTTTTAATGATCACAACACTTTCTCTACCCAAGGGCTCACGATAAATTAATAATACCATCATATGTATTGAAGTTTTAATGATTTATTAATAAACCCCAAAAATCCAACTCCCCATAAAAGTGATTTTTATAACAATTAAAAATATCAATGAAGAACAAAATATTTACTTTAGAACAAAACTTTGTTTCTCAAGATCATAAAATCCCCCTCCACCAAAGCCCCTCCCCCAAAAATATGGAGGGAACGCAGTCCAAACATTATTGTCTGGTTCGCAGGTGACGGGAAGGTTCGGAAATCGAATCCCGTCTGGTTTTACTGAAATTGATATTTCCTAAATTTGTTTCCCACTCGCCCTCCACGCAAATGTGGATATATTTCCTTCTTGTACATACCTAGTTCCTACCCTATTAATTGTGCTGGCCCGTCACAAATAGTAAGACGCGGGTATTATTATTTGTTAACCATTCGAAACAGGCCTGATTCCCCTTTTAACATCGGACTCAACACGAACAGAACGATCGTGAATGGCCGCCCCTTCTCTGATTGTAACCGCCGCTGGAAACTAATCTAACCTTTGAACAATATACAGAGTTAGGAAGTGGAGGTAAACCAATGTCTTGAAGGCGTTTCTGTTTCCTACGTCGAGCGAGGATATTAAAAAAAAAAAAGTGAAAGAAGAAGAAGAAGAGTAGAATTCAATCCTTGGCTTTGTAAAGTTTCAGCTCAAGTTACTTGTTGGCCAACTGTTTTGAGGCCGGCCAACCATCAACGTGTTCTCTGTGCGGTTGGCGCCTTTGAGGAGTGTAAGAAAACGATTTGCTTTGATTACAAGAACAAAACACTGTTTCTCCTTAAACACGTTCCGGCGAGGTTCGCTACAAGACTGTGTTTAGTCCTCAGGACAGCCCAAAGGCGCGGCGGTAGAAATACACACCTATCGGCAAACGGTATCATTTCTCGGTATTATGTCAAACAAAAAGTGTGTAAAGGATTAAAAAAAACTGGATACAATAAAAAAAAATCCAACTAATTAATTTCCACCCGCTTTGATGGTCGCATGGTCCAAGACGCTATTCTTGCAGTAGACTAGACTGCCGATGACGGGGATATCAAGGTTCGAATCTCGGTCAGGTGTACTGAGGGTGATTTTACCGAAATGGTATTACATTTTCCCTCCACACAAATGCGGATACACTTCATATAAATATAACCTTCTTAATTCTTAGAATCATTAGTTTAGTTAATATCTAGGCGTATAGCCCGAACGCGCGGTGCTGAAAAAAAATTAATCTCCACACATTATTATAAAATTTTAAAGCCTTAAAATATTGACATTTTTTCAAAAGATGAATGAAAAATTTCCTTAAAGATAGACAATAATATATTAAACTAACCCCAACAGGCAGGGTTAGCTCAACGATAGTATGCTTTATTATGAGCGTAGAGGCTGAGGTTCGCATCCCTATCTGTTACATTGGGGCTCACAAGGACGGTTTAAGCGTACACCTTATTTTGTTTCCGTCAGTTCGGTAAATTCTTTACCATAAAAAAAAGCGCGGGTGGGCACGTAATTTAAATGTTAACTTAATTCAGTTTGGTTTGTTGGTGTTGGGGAGGTCGGTGTTGTAATCTTGGCCTGATGTACTGAAAGTGGTTTTCCCTAAATATTTTTCCACTCTCCTTCTACACAAATGTAGGTACATTTCTCTACAAATGGTACCTTCCTCATCCTTCCTTCCATAGTGTACATAGTCCGGACAGGCAGTGAAAAGGGATGGGAAAAATAAATCTACAAAAATAAATCATGCCCAAATCAAATAAGAGTTTTAAATTTTAATATCAATAATTTGTTTTAAAACACACAATTTTACCTAATACTTATTTAAATTATATCTGACTAATTATTTTACCATAATTGGTTTTATTTTTACTCTTTTGGAATTCGATAAAACTTATTGCACGAACAGGTAACATAGCACTGTGGCTTTGTAAATAATTTATTGTTTAGAACTACTTCTTTAAAAATTGGATAGGTAACCTGGTGGTCTAGGGGTAAGGTGTCAGACTTCTGTGCTGAGGGTCCGGGGTTCATTCCTCGGTCCCGGCACAGATTTATCTGACTGCCAAACCCTTCCTTTACCTCTGACAAGACGTGTGTTAATCACAACTTGTGAATGTGAGGAATGCCAGGCCTCCACCGTGGTTCGGATCCCACGTTAAACTATAGGTCCTCCATTTCATTTCACAATCACCCTACCATTACACATTGTAAGTGGGTATAACCCAAATGGGTAGTAAGACGCGGTGATAATAATAATAATAATAATAATAATAATAATAATAATAATAAAAATTTAAAAATTTGTTTTTGTTTTGTTTAACAATACAAGCCCCCTAGTTAACAATTGATTGAATAAAACCTCTTGGCGTGAAATCATTTGTAAGGTATACTTAAGCTACTCTTGCGCCAAGGTCACGCCACAAAGGTAAAGTCCGCCCAGAAGCGTGGAAGGGGTGGAGGGGCACTTAAAAAAAGTGCTGATATCCCAAAATTTTGGTGATAGCCAGGTTGTATTAACTTTACTACAGTACTACAGTAACAATCCCATACAGAGCTTCCGGTCTAAAGACCAAGATTGCACCCCCCCTCCCCTCTCTATGTCACGCGCACGCGCACGGAAACTTTCCCCTCTAATAATAACATGGGGGTAAAGGGGGAGTCGGGGTCGGGAAATGTTGTTACACTTCACCGAACACCGTTAATAAAAACGAGACGTTCAGAAACAGACAAACCCACAAGACGTCGTATCGATACGTCTTTATAAGACGATGGTTTCTTGAGGTTTTATATTAGGGAAGGTTCGACTTGGGGGGAAAATAGGGAAATTACGGTTGGAAAGTTGGTGCAAGGTCACGAGTACTTCCCCCGAGTTTGGTGGTCAAGAAACTGGCGAGTCGACGTCAACACTTTGGCAGTTAATTTGAAATGCCGAAACAATTTATGTTCATGGAATGAAATGAACCCAGTGGGCCCAAAAAATTCACTTTTACACGAGAAATAAAATGTTTATACTGTCTTACGTTCTAATAAAATTGATTTATATTATTGCAATTTTGTAAGATGTAGTCCTACTCTACATAAACAACTTCATTTCTTCAACTGTTTCACAACATATTTTGTTAAGGGTAAAATACATTAATAGTCTCAAAATAGGTATGAATTTGTATATATACAGGGTGTTCGGAAACTAATAGCCCAAACTGCACATATAGCTCGTATGAACCAAAAGTAATACAAAATCCCTGTACACTTACATCTGGAAAACTCTACTAATACCATTAAATTGTGTGCAAAGTTTCGGCGTACAGCGCCGGGAGAGCAAAGCTGTGCAAGCATGCGTTTCAACTCTCCCAAAAATACCAGTTTTTTTTCATAGCCTCACCAACGGTTATTTTTCACCTGCCTCAGTGAGCGCGTAGTATAAGGCGTCACTCTCTCAATAGACTAAACTGCCGATGACAGGGAGATCAAGGTTCGAATCCTGGTAGGGTGTACTGAGGGTGGTTTTCCACTTTCTTTCCGTAAATGCGGGTACACTTCCTCTAAATTCAACTTTCTTCATCTCTAACTCATTAGTGTAATTACTAATTAGTATATATACGTATAACCTGAACAGGTATTAAGACGTGGTGATAGATAAAAACAAGGTATTTATTTTTCACTTATTCGATCTTTCTTCCAACTCATCTTCACACGGTTAAGGATGATTTTTTTCTTAATGCATATTTTAACTCTATTTTGAAAAGTAATTTATTCGGAGCTCCTTTGTGGGCAAGTTATAACAGATGCTGTTTATGTGTTCACAAAGGAGCGACATCACATAAAGGAATTGTGAAACAAGTGAAAGAATAACATTATCATGTTTTGAAGGGCGAGCTACAGGCTGGGTAGGGAGCTCATATTCACAATTAATAAAGTGCCCAGGAGTGGTTAACCTCCCATAAAGGGCAGATCCACCCCTTCGTCGTCGTTGATCGGTACGTTCACTGTCCATTGCGCCTGATAGTTAGGCAACGGTGCAACAGGATGGTGCTAAATGAAAAGGTCTTAAGAGCCGATCTCACCGGCCTGCTGACAAATTTATACTTCAATTTTAGTAGGAAAGGTCTTTTTTTTTTAGAAAATCCTTGATCCAAACATATATTTTTAAAAGCCAAAGTTATATCAAAAGTGACAGCTGCATTTCACTTGACTTGATGTATGAGAATCGAGTAATATTTCTATATGCTGGATAAGGTTCTTCCTATGAAGATTGGACTAAATGTTTCCGGTCCAATCAAAAGTGGCATCGAAATGCGAGCTTCTACTTTCTTCACTTGACAAAAGCCAATTTGGGGATCAGTTTAGTAAAAAAATGTTTACTACTTTTCAAATATGTTTTTAATAAGCCTATAGTAAACTAAAATTGACCACAGTAAACCGCCTCGCAATGATGCGACCGGCTCAAGCTGTATAACCTTCATAAGCTAGGTGACAGCCGTGGGTGAAACGGGCTCTTAACTTCATTGCTAGGCGTCGTCACGTGACTACATCGTAACCGGGCATGTCGAGTTCCTCCGCGGAGATTATTAGTCCGATAGCGATTATCGAGTTCCTCCACGACACCTCAAGGAGGAAATATTCGCACAGTAAATTACAAAACTAAATAAGAACTAAAATTGTTAACGCATGAAAGGTTAGGTTAAGTTAGGTTGGGTAAGAACCATAAGTATATGTAGAAATTAAACAACTTCGCTACAAAATTAAATAAGAACGAAATTCGCTAAAGTCTGAAAGGTTAGGTTAGGTTAGGTTGGGTTGGCTAAGAACCATAAGTATAATTATGTAGAAATTAACCAACTATACTTATAATCCATTCCTTCAGGTGTCGTGAAGTAACTCAACCCCCCCCCTCCTTTCCGCCTCCCCACCGCCAAAGTGAAGTAATTAGATCCCTCTCTCCCCCCTCCAACCCTCCAAGTGGAGGAACTTGACCACGCCCTTGAGTAACACAGCCTAACCAACACATCCCCTATTCTAGGAAACTTTATTTGACATTATTGGAATATGGGCGGGGGGAGGAAGGGGGTGTTAATAAAAATCGTTAATTTAGGTTTGAAATGAGTACAAACAAGAAAAAATTAACCATGGATGTAGGTTTCGAAATATCCCAATATTTCCTTCTAAAATTCAGTTAAATGTAGTGGTTGTTTTTTACTATTGGTTTAAATGGGAATTTCATGGTGAATCATGGTGAATCATGGTGGGTTCGAACTATTCCATTTTTTTAACTGACCAATAAACCAATGTGGAACTAGCCAGATCCTACTGTATTACCATGACGGGATTGTATTTAAGCCCTTCTGACGTATCTACATCCTCTGGTCCTCCCTCTCAGGAACTGTCAGAGGCACAAAGCGACCGACTGCTCTTAGATCTCGCCGCCAGCCAAGGTCTGGCCACTGTTGTTGTTGACAGTTGGAATCGTTATCGACAGCCCTCTCAACTGGGCTGTCCCTGGTTCCATTCCTTCCCGGGGCACACGTCTACATTATTGTTTCCGTCTTTGATTAGAGCGTGCGTGGCCCACAAAGACTCGGAAATCACATTACACTTGAACCATCTTTAGGGATCTTTACTTCGAATCCCGACGTGACTATATTAGGTATATTATTTTAGGTACTTAACTGATTATATCACCACATACTAACAAACTACCTTAAACACAAAACAAACAAAACACTGTCTCCCTGCCGTTGATTCATCATTGTGTAAGGGGAAGCCCCAAGTCCATCAATCATAAGCCATGCTGAGAATCGAACTAAGGACACTAGCTTAATAATCACTGCGTAATTCCAGATCTAAGCTGTCAAGTAAAATATGGCTGAAATTTAGTCTTCATTTAGGTGGAATAAGGCGAGATACGACTGATGTACTCATTTTAATAAAAAAATTTAACACCCAATCTTACTCTCGATCAGAGTCTCGATCATAGTCTCGTGTGCTGATAAAAAACAGTCGGTTCAATAAGTGTACGTTAAATACCTCCAATAACTAATATTATTTGTGTATGTGTTCGTCATATTCCAGAGATATTCCTCAGGTTTGAGTGTACAGAGTTAGCTATGTTGTCCTAAACTAAGTTTTTTTTTAAGTTACACAATTCTGTGTTTATAAATACACATCAAACTTTCCAAGTACAAAGAAAGCAGTATTATGTTTAAACTTGTTATATTTTATCCTAGAAACTAAAGATGTACACAAAAAACATCAACAGTAAACTGGAATGACTGAAGGCCTGTGTTTCATGAAGCACCTTATTGTCTTCTTATAAACTATTCATAAAGTTATAGTCTTTCCAAATCAATTGACTTGACAGCTATTAATTATAGAAGGTACGATTCCTGGTAAATACAAAATTAGGTCAATCAAATGAAAAGTTCTCATTTACTTGGCAAACAACAAAAAAATTCGTAGTTAAATATTTATAGGCCTACATTTTATTAATTAGGTTCTGGTCAGCGTGGCTAAGAAAGGTAAAAATAATATTAAATAGTAAAAAAAAGCTTGTGGGTATCTCACGCGAGGGTAAAATTAGTCCGCTATTAAACGTGCAGCAGCACCGCATATTTCATTTCGTCATGAAATATTAATGAACATTCATTATCAGTCGACGTAGCACGCTAATGAAATATACGACGCTGCCTAAAGGTAGTCTATTCGTTAATGAGTGATTGGAATTGGTTTCCTGCTGTCGATCTAGAGTTGGTTAGAAGTAGCGCAGTCGCATGGACATTGCTTCAATAACGTTTTATTTCTAGACCAAATGTTTGATGCATTTAAAAAACTTGATTATTTAATGTGCACTTTATTAACACAAGGTTATGTCATCACATGACATACTAAACATTCTCCTTGGACATGCCACAAGGAACAAGTCTTATCAGGACAAGTGAATCATTTGTCTTTTAGATGGATGTGACAAGTGTTTGTTTCACAAAACGGCAAGGAGGAAGTCAGAATGGAGACCATTTTGGATTTTAGTGAAATGAAGCAAACATAGAGGAGGTCGGAATGGAGACCATTTTGGATTTTAGTGAAATTAAATCAATATTGAGAGAATTAGAATGGAAATCATTATGGATTTAGTTTTGTCGCAAAAATTTTTGTTTTTAATTTCAGATATGGATGTGGAAAACTTCTGTTTGGTATCATAACCACCTGTCATGACTGATAATTTTAAGCTGTCGAAGTGATTATCAAATACAATAAGCGCCTGAAATATAAACTACTAGAAGATATTATATAGTTCCATAAACGCAATGCTTTTTAAGTAATTTATCATATTCCTACATTCCTCCTTCAACCAAAAAGTCAATATTATTTACAGTGTGATATTTAATGTTCTGTAAAAATGGCCAAAAACAACTACTGTAATTGTATTTATTTTAAAATAAAAGTTTTATTTTTTATTTAAATGAATTAGTTTATTTGAAAGAAAAAAAAAAGACGTGTAAGTCTACAGACCAATTTCTAAGTCGGGACAGAGGCGTGTAGCTCTTCAGTCCTGTGACTTAAAATGTGTATTATTTATAACTATTTGTTTATGCTTTTGAGCAATATAATTTGTATATATATATCTCGTACAGTAAGCTGGTCGTCTAATGGCACCCAAAAATCTAGAAACAATTTTTTTTGTATTCCCAAGTTTTCTAAGAACTATTTTTTGTTTGTTTTTCAAAATCTGTTCTTATCTACATTTATGAATATAAATATTTCCTACGTAGATATATTTTCGTATTTTAAAATAATGATTGCATATAACTACATCCAAAATGGCCCTACATTCTTAATGTGGATACTTTTCCGACCATCTTTATTACAATCTAAACTTGAAAAACAATGGTCTTGTTTTCGAAATTAACATATTATTTCCGTAGTGGTAATTTATCCAGATTTTAAAACACATTTTGTGGCCGAAAATAAACCCGAAAGGGTTTTTAAAAGTCTGGCACCATCAATTAGTATGTGATCCATTTTAAATTCGGATTGCCCTTCATTCCAGCTGTTATCACTTTTCCGGATTTGTAAGTGGTGTATTAACAAATGTCCGCAATGGTCTTCAGTAAGGAATGGACATATTTCCGCTGTGGATACCACTCCGGATTTGTAAGTGGTGTACTAACAAGTCCGCAATGATCTTCAGTAAGGAATGGACATATTTCCGCTGTGGATACAACTCCGGATTTGTAAGTGGTGTACTAACAAGTCCGCAATGGTCTTCAGTAAGGAATGGACATATTTCCGCTGTGGATACAACTCCGGATTTGTAAGTGGTGTACTAACAAGTTCGCAATGGTCTTCAGTAAGGAATGGACATATTTCCGCTGTGGATACAACTCCGGATTTGTAAGTGGTGTACTAACAAGTTCGCAATGGTCTTCAGTAAGGAATGGACATATTTCCGCTGTGGATACAACTCCGGATTTGTAAGTGGTGTACTAACAAGTCCGCAATGATCTTCAGTAAGGAATGGACACTTCTCCACTGTGGACACATTTCCGGATTTTAGAAGACAAATTTTGTGACCAAAATCGTCCCCAGAATGTTAAATGTTTGCTCCATTCCAGTGAAATCCATCTCCAGAATGGACATGGTGACAGTACCTAACAGTTCTTTAGGTTGTATTTGTGCAGTTCTTGTTCCGAGAGGCCCGCCCGGCTGTATTGCAAGAGTGCGTGTTAGAAGAGCAAAGAGAGAGAGAGATGCGGCGTGGAAAATATAACACTGCAAGTGACATGTGCTAACCGCTAGGTACACTGGCCGCGTCAACGTTTGATGACGTACTTCACACTTTTACTGTTTCTTCACCGGTCGATACCTGAAAACGGTCCATAAACGAAAGTACTAACCAAGGGAATGGTCGAATAAGAACCATACAATACAACTTTGACGACACTCCAACCCACCTCGGTGGCCACGTGGTCTAAGGCGTCACTCACGTCGCAACAGACTGAATAACGAGGATGGGAAGCTCGGGCTTCAAATCATGGTTGGGTGTACTGAGGGTGATTTTTATTAAATTATTGTTCCGCTCTTTCTATACGCAAATGTGGGTACACTTCCTATCAAATTCAACCTTTCTTATAATTACCTCACTATAGTAATTATCATATATGCGTGTAACTTGAACGGGTAGTAAGACGGGCTGATAATAAAAAAACCACTCCATATCACATAGTTGAAATGGATCAATGGAGTCAATTATACTCTTCCAGCCCTCCTCGGTAGTGTAGTTGGCTAACGCGCTAGTTTCGTGCTGGGCTAGAATGCCGAAGACGGGGAGATCGAGGTTCGAATCTCGCTAGGGTGGGGGTGGTTTTTCCTAAATGGTTTTCCACTCTCCCTCAACGCAAATTCGGGTTCGCTTCCTCTATATTCAACCTTCCCAACTCCTAACCCGTTAGTGTGGTTAGTACCTAAGCGTATAATCCGAACGGGTAGTAAGACTCGGTGCTAAGTATTATACTCTCTTAATGGTGTTGTCGTCATACAATTGTTGTGGCGGTAGTAATATTTAAATGACAAGCGGTCCTTATTAATCTACACGCGGAGATTATCAACAGTATGATGACAACAGGAACATTATTTTTAAACATGTCTTAATCTTTTCCTTATATTTGGAAGAAGGTTTAAGAAAGGTGGATAAAACAGATAAAAAAAATCAAACACAATATGGCTTTTACAATGAAAAGAACATAGTTCATACTTTACAAAGAAGCAATGGCTGCCTCTTGAAGAAAATCAATCGTTACCGGCCATTCCCCCGGCCTGGGTTTCATTCTATCGGAATTCATTAGGAGGAAGTGTGAAACGTGCAACGGGACTTCATATTCATGATGAGTTCCGATAGAATGAAACCTAGGTCGGGGGATTCGACGGTAACGATCAATTTTCTTCAAGAGGCAGCCATTACCTTTTTGTCCAGTGGCAGCAGTGTAAAGTGTGAATTGTGTTCTTCTTATCATTGTAAAAGCCACATTGTTTCTATCCACCTTCCCTGTACCTTCTTACAAATATAATACAATAATTACCTCATTTTGCGAAAAGAGGTTTTCCTTTTAGAGATAAATGAATCTTTTCCTTGTTATTTCCTCCACAAGGCTCTTCCAGTGGACTCTGTCCTGGTCCTTCTTTAAAATTTGGTTCCACGGTAGTTTGGAAAGCACTCTTGATCTCTTCATACCATTTCATTCTCTTCCTCCCTCTTTCTTTGCTTCCTTCTAGCATTCCCAGTAAAGAGCACGATCTTCTTATGATGTGTCCAAAATAAGAAACCTTGGGATTTGTGGCCTTAGCTTCTAACGAGCGGTCTGGATTTATTTAAATCTAGAATAAACAAATTTGTTATTCTCTAAATTTCTGAGTAACTTCTCCCAATCTACTGTACTCTGAGTAACTTCTCCCAATCCACTGTACTCTGAGTAACCTCCTCTCAATCCACTGTACTCTGAGTAACTTCTCCCAATCTAATGTACTCTGAGTAACTTCTCCCAATCTACTGTACTCTGAGTAACCTCCTCCCAATCCACTGTACTCTGAGTAACTTCTCCCAATCTAATGTACTCTGAGTAACTTCTCCCAATCTACTGTACTCTGAGTAACTTCTCCCAATCTACTGTACTCTGAGTAACTTCTCCCAATCTACTGTACTCTGAGTAACTTCTCCCAATCTACTGTACTCTGAGTAACTTCTCCCAATCTACTGTACTCTGAGTAACTTCTCCCAATCTACTGTACTCTGAGTAACTTCTCCCAATCTACTGTACTCTGAGTAACTTCTCCCAATCTACTGTACTCTGAGTAACTTCTCCCAATCTACTGTACTCTGAGTAACTTCTCCCAATCTACTGTACTCTGAGTAACTTCTCCCAATCTACTGTACTCTGAGTAACTTCTCCCAATCTACTGTACTCTGAGTAACTTCTCCCAATCTACTGTACTCTGAGTAACTTCTCCCAATCTACTGTACTCTGAGTAACTTCTCCCAATCTACTGTACTCTGAGTAACTTCTCCCAATCTACTGTACTCTGAGTAACTTCTCCCAATCTACTGTACTCTGAGTAACTTCTCCCAATCTACTGTACTCTGAGTAACTTCTCCCAATCTACTGTACTCTGAGTAACTTCTCCCAATCTACTGTACTCTGAGTAACTTCTCCCAATCTACTGTACTCTGAGTAACTTCTCCCAATCTACTGTACTCTGAGTAACTTCTCCCAATCTACTGTACTCTGAGTAACTTCTCCCAATCTACTGTACTCTGAGTAACTTCTCCCAATCTACTGTACTCTGAGTAACTTCTCCCAATCTACTGTACTCTGAGTAACTTCTCCCAATCTACTGTACTCTGAGTAACTTCTCCCAATCTACTGTACTCTGAGTAACTTCTCCCAATCTACTGTACTCTGAGTAACTTCTCCCAATCTACTGTACTCTGAGTAACTTCTCCCAATCTACTGTACTCTGAGTAACTTCTCCCAATCTACTGTACTCTGAGTAACTTCTCCCAATCTACTGTACTCTGAGTAACTTCTCCCAATCTACTGTACTCTGAGTAACTTCTCCCAATCTACTGTACTCTGAGTAACTTCTCCCAATCTACTGTACTCTGAGTAACTTCTCCCAATCTACTGTACTCTGAGTAACTTCTCCCAATCTACTGTACTCTGAGTAACTTCTCCCAATCTAATGTACTCTGAGTAACCTCCTCCCAATCCACTGTACTCTGAGTAACTTCTCCCAATCCACTGTACTCTGAGTAACCTCCTCCCAATCCACTATACTCTGAGTAACTTCTCCCAATCTAATGTACTCTGAGTAACTTCTCCCAATCCACTGTACTTTGAGTAACCTCTCCAAGACCACAGTTCAAATACCTATTAAATTCCATTTCTCTTCGTTTCTTAAAGTCCAACTCTCAATTCCATTCAGAGCAATTTATAAAATTTTAACCTGGATCTATTTCATCTTTGTTTTGATTGTTGTGTTAAGAGGTTGTAAATAATACAATTCTCTTGGTGTTGTAATCATTCATCATCAGTCCCAGAGATTGTGTGCAGCAATGTTGTGAGCTGTACTAACTTTCTACCATTTATATCACACTTTTTGTGTACTATATTATTTCAATGCCCAAATCATCATACAGTCACTACGGGCGCGAGAATTTACTAAGAGTAAGTTAATTGTGGGCAAATATTACAAAGGATCAAGTTATTAAAATATGCCAGGTTTCTTGCTGTAATAAATAAAGTTGAGGAGCTGCAGCATCAAGCTAATCATCTTTGAGAGAACGAGTTTGGTTGAAACTCGGGGAAATCGAAGTTTCTTACTATCCAATATATGCGTATGGCATATAACTGGGAGGGACATTACATCCAGTTCTGTCCCCTGTATGTAGACTACTAGTCGCACAGAGCGTTACCCAGGGTGCATCACAGGAGGTTGTCTATAAGTGGGATGAAGTGATGATAGTGAATATGGAGGTGTGGGCCAGTGGGGGTATTGAACATAGCTTAGGCTTAATTAACCAAACCCTGGTGACTGTTGGGATAATTCCTCTAAAGAGAAAAATACCCACAGTACCAGCCGGGAATAGAACCCGGGGCCCCTAGACTCGTAGTCAGGTGCACTGACGGGCCGGATGGCCTTCAGTTAACTCTGTTACTATATTGATTATATCTTATTATTCTAGTTTGTCAATAGTTTGTTGATATAAGAGCGTGCGTTCATCTCATCATCCCTACCGGCCTCGTGGTACGCCGATCAGAGTCCCTGACTGCTAACAATGAAGTCTCGAGTTTGATTCCAGACTGGTACCGGGGGATATATTTTTCTCTCGGAAGGGGAATAATTTGCTTTAATGGAGAAAGAGAAATTATTCTGGAAAAACCATCCTCAGTACACCTGAGCAGGACGAGAACTCCGATCTCCCCGTCACCTTCAATCACGAACCCGACGCGTTAGACCGCGTGACCAATGAGTCCAATGCTCATCATAGGTGGATAATAGTGGTACCTACTACACCATTTAATGAGCTCTAAAAAAACCACGCTCGTCTCCGGATCTATGCGTTTTTTTATGCAATTTTCACCTCAGTTCACTCGGTTCGAAAGTTTTGAATTCCGCCGTCAAAGAAAATAAAGAACATCCCTGCGAGTGACATGAGGTAGCCTCGAGTACGTGCGGGCCGGCAAGTTTTGTTTGTTGTCGTCAGACTACTCTTACCGGACTAACAGTTGATTGAGCGGGGGCCGATTTACATTCGAACACAGAGATTTTATTTTTTGCTTCCAATTATGTTTGTGTTTTTAAAAATAATAATTTAACACGTTTTAATTTGATGGTTTAAATATCCCTGCTATTTTTTTAATCCATCATGATATGGCCATTCGTGCAAATGACGTGTACATTTGACGGCTTAAGGCCCTCCTAAGTCAATGATGGCTGCGTTATCTGAGAGCTCATGATATCAATTGATCTCTCATAGGTAGCTGACGATCTACACACGTCCATCATGGACTCTGCCTTGAAATATAAGTGAGGAATGATCCTGGGGAGGGACGAGTCCTTGATAGCTCAGGGGTACGAGCATCGGCGTACTAAACCAAAGGTCCTGGTTTCTATTCCCTTGTTTGATTGTCAATTTTTAAATGTTTATAATACGATTTTTTTTAAAGGTTTTTGCGGCCGATGTCGGACGGACAAGTTTGTTTCATAACCCATCCAAGATGACGGTTGTTGTAACTTTATCCGAAACATCTGTTCCTCAACGCGATCAAATCCAAAAACATTAATTTTAATACATTTAAATTTATTCGTCAGTGTTTTTTTTCTCACACAATACTTTTTTAAACGTACGCACTATCTAATTAGTACTAACATACTGGAATAATCCCATACGTGCGTGATACTAGTGCTAGATTAATTTTGGAACTGATCGTACTAGCTAAGGATACTATAGTTCTTATATTAAATTACCTAATACTTGAAAATGTAATAGAAAGCGTATAGACGTTATTTTAAAATACACTATTTCAGTTATCAGTAGCCTGTACCATGCCTTATACTCGTGAACACCCTCAATACACCTTGGAACACCTTAATCTAATTGATGTCGAATTCCTAAGTGGAGTTAACGATTAGCCGATCCATCTCAAATATCTGCCGGTAATCGCCTTCAGCTACATGACCTTTTGATGCCACTGCTCACAGCCTTTTACACTTGCACTGGTGGTCACATGTTCTAAGGCGTTAGGCTCGCAATATACTGGCTCTCTGGAGGTCGGGAGATCTGGTAAAAAACCTATGACCAAACAAAGACATGTTAGATTAATCGTTCATGAATATCCTTCCTAAAAGTATGGAAGTAATAAAAAGGTATGTAAAGATACATCTGTCTATTTAAAATAAATACGATGTGTTTTTTTATAAACTTGAATCAATTATATTCAAAGGAAAACAGTGGTATGGGATTATAAGTATTGTGTGTATGCAAAAGCAGAAAAGGGAAGGAGGTGGTAACCAAGCATCATAGTATTGTGGAACGCTCAATGCAGAGCCCTTGTATTGAGGAGAGGGTGCCCTCAGGTCCAAGGTTGAGAGCCGGGAAGTATCGCGAGGCTATTTAACTCGAGATGCACTGGACGGCCACCTTGTATCCACCGAGCAGGCAAAATAGTCAAGAATACAAGAGACACATAGAGAAAAAAATGATGAAAATGCACACGTTTTCGCGAGGAACCGCTTGAGGGAATTTCGCCCTACCTGCGAGTATCTGAACCCGGAGGTGTCTCTTGTGCAAGGTCATGGTTACGTCACATCAAAGCTGTGGCTGCATCAATGACCAGCATGGTTGCACACACAGAAGCAATTCAGAGCCTACAAATGCAACGCGCTATAACAAAAACCCACTTGTTTTAGATAAGTTAGGGAACATCTAACCGTCACACCCACCTTGGTTACCAGGACCACAGAATGACGAGTAATGCTATTCATATGGGAGACCCGGTCAAAGTCGCCCCCGTTTACGAAAAAGTTGCTGTTGTTAGGCTGTGGTCACGTAGTATGGCCGCCCTCATCATGGGCGCCCATAAATGGACTATAAGGGGATCTTGTGCTTTGGAAAACCCACATGGGCGTTCTTGACCCTCATACCAGGTTTCAAGCATGACCGTTGATGGCACTAGTGCACTAGAACAAGATACTATAGGTTGCTCGAGTGTATAGATGTGGACATTGTCTCTTGCAGACACTCTAGGTCGCTCGAGTGTATAGATGTGGATATTGTCTCTTGCAGACATTATAAGGTTGCTTTAGTGTATAGATGTGGACATTGTCTCTTGCAGACATTATAGGTTGCTTTAGTGTATAGATGTGGACATTGTATCTTGCAGACACAATAGGTTGCTTCAGTGTATAGATGTGGACATTGTCTCTTGCAGACACAATAGGTTGCTCCAGTGTATAGATGTGGATATTGTCTCTTGCAGACAGTCTAGGTCGCTCGAGTGTATAGATGTGGACATTGTCTCTTGCGGACACTATATGTTGCTCCAGTGTATAGATGTGGACATTGTCTCTTGCAGACACTATAGGACGCTCGAGTGTATAGATGTGGACATTGTCTCTTGCAGACACTATATGTTGCTCCAGTGTATAGATGTGGACATTGTCTCTTGCAGACACTCTAGGTTGCTCCAGTGTATAGATGTGGACATTGTCTCTTGCAGACACTATAGGTTGCTCCAGTGTATAGATGTGGACATTGTCTCTTGCAGACACTATAGGTTGCTCCAGTGTATAGATGTGGACATTGTCTCTTGCAGACACTATAGGTTGCTCCAGTGTATAGATGTGGACATTGTCTCTTGCAGACACTATAGGTTGCTCCAGTGTATAGATGTGGACATTGTCTCTTGCAGACACTATAGGTTGCTCCAGTGTATAGATGTGGACATTGTCTCTTGCAGACACTATAGGTTGCTCCAGTGTATAGATGTGGACATTGTCTCTTGCAGACACTATAGGTTGCTCCAGTGTATAGATGTGGACATTGTCTCTTGCAGACACTATAGGTTGCTCCAGTGTATAGATGTGGACATTGTCTCTTGCAGACACTATAGGTTGCTCCAGTGTATAGATGTGGACATTGTCTCTTGCAGACACTATAGGTTGCTCGAGTGTATAGATGTGGACATTGTCTCTTGCAGACACTATAGGACGCTCCAGTGTATAGATGTGGACATTGTCTCTTGCAGACACTATAGGACGCTCCAGTGTATAGATGTGGACATTGTCTCTTGCAGACACGCCACCGCAGTTTATTGTTCAACCAGACACGTGAGTTTTGTCAAAAGAAACAAATGACAAGAGCGGGAACAGCTGACCGCACACTTTTCTCTTTTGTTCGTGCGGTTTGCTTTGAGAACACCACAACGTCCAATCCCGTTGTGTGAATACACACAAATGTATCCGGTGCTTTTCGTGTGGATATGTTTATAAATGGAAATGTTTAACTTTTTTTGTAACAAAAATTCTTCCTTTTCTTCATAATTACTCATATCTATTGATCCATCATCGGTTTGATTAACTTTATTATTATTATTATTATTATTATTATTATTATTATTAGCACCGCGTCTTACTACCCGTCCGGGTTATACGCACTTACGCTAATGTGTAATGGTAGGGTGATTGTGAGATGAAATGGAGGACCTACAGTTTAACGTGGGATCCGAACCACGGTGGTAGGCCTGGCATTCCACACGTTCACAAGTTTTGATTAATACACGTCTTGTCAGAAGTGAAGGAAGGGTTTGTAAATCAGATAAATTTGTGCCGGGACCGAGGATTGAACCCCGGACCCCCCGCACATAAGTTGATTAACTTTAATTTAATTTTTCGCAAACCTTATTTCGTTAAAATACCTCGGGATTATATACAGTATATTTATTATTAAAGTTGGGGTAAACTTATCGCCTCAGGTACCGATGTTCGTAGCTTCAAACCCAGCCTGGGTCGATGGTTATTTTCTTGAGCGATAAAAATGCGTGGCACAACTTCCTTCAAAGGGGAAGTAAAGCCGTCGGTCCCGATGTCGATTTTGGCATGTAAAAGAACCCTGGAAGGTGTGTGAAATACCTTACCCGGCAAGATTGGTAGACGATTTCGCTCTCGCTCATAGAAATTATTGTGTACAGATATAATCAGTTAAATACATCAAATAAATAATACTATTAAAGGGGTTAAATCTCCTTCGTTTCGACTTGAAGACCGGCAGTAACCTTCGTGCCTTCTAAATCTTTTGAGGTAAGCATGTATAAATTCAGAGGGATCTGCATAAAATAATAATATAGGTTTCTTTTTTCTCATAAAATCTTTTTTCTTCCTTGATACTCTTAATTGATATTTAAAAAAATATTAGGTAGTCTAATGCCATGTGACAGCAAAAATATTATCTCCCTCGACTTAAGCTTAGAATTTGCTTCGCATTTTAAAGTTTCGCTTCGCATTTAAAAAATGACTTTCACACCCCCCCCCAATAATTATTAGACCCACTTCGGTGGCAGTATGGTCTAAAGCGCTACTCTCTTGTTGATGACGGGTAGATACGGGTTCGAATCTCGGTCGGGTGTACCGGGGGTGGTTTTTCACTCTCTCCACGCAAATGCAGCTACATTTCCTACCTTCCTAATCCTTAATAAATTAGTGTAATTAGTATATAACCCAAACGGATAGTAAGAAACGGTTCTAAAAAAACATGAGGACGGATGTTAACGAATTTCACCTGAAAACACTTTAGAGATAATCTTTGATCCCCCGGAACAGAGTCAGGCGTGCTAACCCTGTTGGTATCTGTGTCCCTCCTTCTCCTCCTGAAAGAATCTAGACCCTCCAGGTCGTGAGTAGCAACAAAGTCAGGCGTGCTAACCCTGTCGGTATCTGTGTCCCTCCTTCTCCTCCTGAAAGAATCTAGACCCTCCAGGTCGTGAGTAGCAACAAAGTCAGGCGTGCTAACCCTGTTGGTATCTGTGTCCCTCCTTCTCCTCCTGAAAGAATCTAGACCCTCCAGGTCGTGAGTAGCAACAAAGTCAGGCGTGCTAACCCTGTCGGTATCTGTGTCCCTCCTTCTCCTCCTGAAAGAATCTAGACCCTCCAGGTCGTGAGTAGCAACAAAGTCAGGCGTGCTAACCCTGTTGGTATCTGTGTCCCTCCTTCTCCTCCTGAAAGAATCTAGACCCTCCAGGTCGTGAGTAGCAACAAAGTCAGGCGTGCTAACCCTGTCGGTATCTGTGTCCCTCCTTCTCCTCCTGAAAGAATCTAGACCCTCCAGGTCGTGAGTAGCAACAAAGTCAGGCGTGCTAACCCTGTTGGTATCTGTGTCCCCCCCTTCTCCTCCTGAAAGAATCTAGACCCTCCAGGTCGTAAGCAGCCCCGCACCACGCCATGAATACTAATATTTGTAGCCGTCCGACCAACCCCCCCTACCCCCCGCTCGTATCATACTCAACACTCAATTCCGCCGGCCCGGCTCAGTCGACAACTTGGTCTGCCTAGGGGGTCGTCCCTAAAATTACTTACGGGACGTAAGGACGTAAGTGCTTGAGGGGGAGATGGGTAAGGTATTTTCTTACGAAAGGGGATCGTTGGGGTCAGTAACTATATTACGCAAGGTTTTTTTTTTAAATTGATGTTTACGTTGAAACAAAAAAAAAATTTGTCAGAAAATTCTGAAATATTTTATTTTCCTTCGATGTCAAAACCCCACTTTAATCACTAATTTCCACTGTTTTATAAAACAATTGAAACATGGACTTAATATTTTGCACAAAGATAGTTAATTACAATACACATGACAAATGACATTTTGCTTTAACAATTAAAATAATCTAATTCGCCAAATCTTTTTTAAAAAAAAGTATGGTGGCCCCCTCCGGGCACGGAAAATCTTACGTTCCTTTACGTTGGGGGAGGAGAAGTTAAAAATCATGGGGTGGGGGAGTCTTACGCAATTTAAGGACATAAAACCCAGTACCGCGGCCCAGGAACCAGGCCGCGACTACAAGAAGAAGAAAACAATCATTTACTTTCGTACAGCCTGAAACAATTTTCTCCTTAAAGATCTGATAAAATGACATCGGACATAGGCTGATATTTTTTTAATAGATATTGATAATTTATACCAAAAGTGACAGCTACGGATCACATGACTTGACATAATTATATATTAAAGTATATACGTTAAATCTCTACACACGCACCGGTGGCATGGTCTAAGGAACTACTCTCGCAGTAGCCTAGACTGCCGATAACGGGGAGATCAGGGTTCAATCCCGCTTGGGTGTACTGAGGGTGGTTTTAAAAATTATTTTCCACTCTCCTTCCAGGCATATGTGGGTATATTACCTATACAACTATTTATCACTCCTCCCTACCCCAGTAGAGTATTTATCATATATGTATACAACCTGGAGGGGTAGTAAGACGTGGTGATTTATAAAAACTATTATAAAAGTGAAAACGGGAGGTTTTTAATCATGGTGGGACGTGTTAATCTTCTAGTCTACATCTCAGAATGAGACATATTTCGAAATAACAAACAACTTCTTGAATAAAGAGGTATTTCTGGACGTGTAGAACGCGTCTCAGCGCTACGGTAGACGGAACCCTTAACCCTTAACCCCCAGCCACACTACAATTCCCTCTGAGTTGATTGAATCAACATGGCCGTGTCATTTGTTCAGTGAACACTTTATATTCAGTGTTTTGTTTAGGACACATCTCTTGCCAAGACAGCGCTACCAACCATACATGAAACAATCTTAACAAATGGCCAACCTCAGGCTGAGGAGCTGATTTTATCACTCATTCCAACAGTAGCGGTTCAAGTACTGGGTTATTTACTGGTATGTTAAGTTGTCTGGACTGGAATGTTTATTACATTTTGGTTTTCAGCTTTTCTTTCAGTCAAATGGTTTTTTTTTAATTTGGAACAAATAACGCATACCGTAATAATATTATTTATACCATATGTTACCAAAACTGTGCATCGGTGACTTAAGACTATTTCACTTAAGAGAAAAGAAAAGGTAAATGAAACAAATGCACGATAATTCATTGATAGTTAAGACTGAAAGCCACCGTATATATTTTTTTAAACACATTTTATAAAATTGTTTGGAAACGAACCTTATTCTTCTGTGCAAGAAACCGTGTCATGAAATTGTATTTGAGATGTTTTGATATATCATTCATTGGCTTATAATGATCATGTCTTACCAACTCTTAAACCAGGGGTTGGATTTGGACCAAATTTGATAGCTACATAGAAAACAGGGAAAATCTGGAATATTTTGGATTTTTTTTATGTCAGAGAGAACTGTAAAATGTCAGAAATAGTTAATTCAGCAGTGAACCCTGCAATTTATGTTAAAATTTTACTAGCGTATTTTTACAGGATGATGTAAACAAAGACCGATTGTGTACACGAGTCATCGCACAAAGCAGGACAGTTTTAAATTTGTTGGTAAATTCTGGTTTAAATTGTAAGCTACTATACTGGAACCTTAACATTTAAAATGGGTTGTACTTTGTGTCAAAATTGGTAAAGACTTTTTTTTTTAATCTCAATTATTGGGAATGGGTTTATCAAATTATACATAAGATAGGGGGAAATCAAGTAATTTAAATACTTGACTTAAAACTCCCCATTAATTTAACATCTAAACACTAAAAACAAAAGTGAGGAATTTGTTTCTCAGATGTAACAAATTGCCTAATATATGGTATTCTGCTAACATAAGATAGTTTTAGGGTGTTTTTTTTATTCAACATTTACACAGAGCCACAAATAATACTTGAAACGTTTAATACTGGAAAAACAACTTATAAATAGATGTTTAGTCGTTGCTAGTTTATTTATTTTTTAACATTTGATAATTGAAGGAAAAGGAAAAAAATGTATTCACCAAGGAAAGTTGAATAAAGGTTATCAGGAAAAATTGGGGTATTATATAACTTTTTTTCTGTCGCTTTCGGAACTAAAACTGTAATGCAAGGTATAAGCTTCAGTTATTTAAAATATAGTTTGGTGTACCAATAAAATTCCGCAGTTTGCACCGACCTAGGTATTGATCACAAAATTTCATGTGGACCTAGTCTTAAACTTTATTTGAGATAACTTAGAAACTTTCAAATTCTTACAACAAATTAAATTAACATTAAACCTTTTAGTTACATTATATCAACTATTTCTTAATATTAGTTTTAATCTATTTCAAGGGGAGAAAGCAAGGATGAGGAAGTGTGGAGAAAGTTAGTGAGGATGGATTAAGTACGGAGTTGTTTTTTGAGCTACATGCACAGTTGGTTGCCTACCCAGTAAGATAAAGGCGTTTTTAGGTATGCATGTATGTATATACTAATAAACGTCTGGTTCTCTCGTACCCTATGCAGGAATTTGCTGTATGGACCTATGGTTAAATAGTCGATGCATTTCTAACTAATCTATCCAAGCTACGACCCATGCCTCATACATTTCTCCAGCAACCGGATAGGCTCAGAGTAAACACAACACAAGGGATATTAATGATTTAATACAGATATAGGGAACTTAGCCTATAAAAATACACCATAATCAGTGGATATGGGAAGATCACATTTAATCACATGTTAAACTATTAATATTGCCCCCAAGTGGGATTATAACCCAGAACTCTCCACCAACATCAATCAAATGCTATGTGAGAAAACGCCTTATACCACACGGACATCGCCATCTTATCTTTTTATCCTATTAAGAAGGACAAGCTCTTAAAATATTATTACGTTGAATAGGTCAAACAAGTCGAACCATTTTATTTATTGTTATAAATAAACAAATTAACTAGAAGCCTAAATGTCACCTTAAAATAGTTTTACCTCGAGTTTTATGTCGTGTATTGTAACCATAGATAATATATATTTTAGTTGTTACGGCGGATGTGGTACCGTTCCTATATTTCTTAACCTCATGACATCTTCGTGTGGGAGTGCCATCATTTCCTATTTCCAGCCCCCTCTCCTTTTCCCCCTCACCCGTCCCAAATAAAACCACAAACTATTTCCATGGAAAGTCCCAAAGAAAATATGGACGGACATGACGACTTTTCATTCCTTCAGTTTGTTAAATATACACATTCATGAAAATAATCTGTTTTATAGATCTCTAAAAGCTTCGCGTGTACAGCAAGGCTGGCCCGATTCACAAGGAAATGCAATGAATGTATAAAAGGCAATAGTCGGGGATAGATAAATCCATAGGAACGGGGAGTTTCTTTTCTCCCTTGTTTTTTTTATGGGGGAGGGGGTTGAGGAAGAAGGAGTAGTTTATGTACAGTGTGTTCAATAGGCGAAATAAGATTATACTTTGCCATTACCTAGGTCATCGTGATGTGTGTAATCCTTGGACAGTCTGTAATCGAAAGAAAGAGAGACATTTTAAATCTCTTATTGATGGACTTGAAAGGTGACCTGCTGGTCTAGGGCTAAGGTGTCAGATTTATGTGCTGGGGGTTCGGGGTTCAATCCTCGGTCCCAGCACAGTTATATTATATTGCCGAACCCTTCCTACACCTCTGACAAGACGTGTATTAATCACAACTTGTGAATGTGTGGAATGCCAGGCCTCCCACCGTGGTTCGGATTCCACGTTAAACTGTAGGTCCTCCGTTTCATCTCACAATCACCCTACCATTACACATTAGCGTAAGTGCGTATAACCCGAACGGGTTGTAAAACGCGGTGCTAATAATAATAATAATAATGATAGACTTGAAAGTGATCACCCATGAATTTATTAGTAAAACTTCACATATTTATTATTTTATTAATATTTATAGTTTCTAAAAGATGCAGGTAATCTGTAATAAAAAATAATGATTATATAAATATTTCTCCTAGAGGCAAGAGAAATGTCACGTAGGAAAGATGTTTGGTCAGTTACACTAACCTATGTCAACGTTTGATTTTACTAACTGGCATGACTTTGTTCCTGTAATAATCTAAGACCTATCTTACATAACATATCCGAGTTATCCGTTGAGTTGGCTGCGTCGTCAAGTCGATCGAATAGAATGCTTTTTTGCTACAATTTATTAAGTTCAGTTAAAAATGAGTTAAAAACTAGCCAATGTAATTTATAGCTTTTAATTAATTTTAAATGACAAGTTTGAATACAATTGTATTAACCTATTTATTTAAGGAAGATAGTATGATGCTACAAACGAACCACTATGTGTAATTTGTAGCTTAGAACTATTTTAAGTGATAAGTCTTAAAAAAATATTATTAACATCTTGATTTAATAAATAAAATATGGGGACCTAATTAATAGAATACACACAACTTTGATGCCTTGTGTTGGCATTGAACCAAGGCCGATTGGGTCAGACTGTGGCATACTACGAGTTCAACACACACTACTGCTCGATTATGATTTGTTTGTTGCACTCACTGATAGAATATTTGTCTTGTACTGTGCAAGTGTGACTTTCTACTAGCGATTCTTTAATTCGCCGTGAAATGGTTTGTGTAGGCAACTCTTCGTACAGATGCACGTTGCGTGTCATATATCTGGATATTTGTAGGAAGAGCTTTACACCCAGTATCATTGCTGAGGGAACTGCAGGTAGTATGGAGAAAATATTTATCTTGACTCTCTCTCAGTTAGATGCTGCCAAATCTCCTCACTCTCAGTTATGTCTGAAGGTGGTGTGCTGGAGCAAGAAGGAGCTACTGGCCAAATCTCCTCGCTCTCAGTTATGTGTGAATGTGGTGTGCTGGGGTAAGAAGGAGCTACTGGCCAAATCTCCTCTCTCTCAGTTATGTCTGAAGGTGGTGTGCTGGGGTAAGAAAGGAGCTACTGGCCAAATATCCTCACTTTCAGTTATGTTTGAAGGTGGTGTGCTGGGGTAAGAAGGAGCTACTGGCAACCTCGACTAACCAGCGTTGCCAAACTTGTCATATATTTGAGAAGAGATTGACCACACAAAAACGAGAGAATGACAAAGTTTTTTCCAATAATAACAACGCAGAGATAATATCAAGTGTAATCTTGTTACTATTTTAAAACTTATTATTTAATACATTATATTTCATATAATTCATTTTTTATTTTAGATAATAGATTAAAGAATAGTATAAATTACACAATGGGAATACAAAATTGAAGAGAAATTATACCTGGGGTTACGCGGAAAAAAAAGAGTTGAATATCACTGTTGTAAAATATAAACAATACCTCAAAATTGTAATCAAGATTTAGTGGTAAGAAAAAGGAAACGGTGGCAAATGGATATGTCAAGATCTGCGTTAACTTGTTTGTTTGACCTAATATTATATAATATTATATAAATAAAACACAGTGACATGTCATGTACCCCAGGGGGTACGCGAACCACGATTTGAGAAAGAGATAATTGTGTGTACTAAATTACAGGCCTTTGGGTTTCCAAGTAACCAAAGCAATGACTTGGTTTACCGTCACGTTTCTGAATAATAATATCTTGACCACGTTCTTTATTTGTGTGTCCTGTCTGCAAGGTTGCCTACATATGTAGGGACAGTGTGTAGACTTGGTGGCAGTATCTCTGTGGGAAGAGCAAGGGGTAAGAGGCAAGTGGTTGGAGGGTTTAGGGGGGTAGGGGAAGGGGGAGGTAGGAAGGGATGTAGAACACAAAAGGCTTCGTTCGTATCTACGACAGCTGTGTCGGTTCCTGTAGGAAAATATCGACGCGGCCACGGCTGGGCCCCCTTCAAAACCCTTCCAGGGGCAAAACAGGACGACCCGCACGACGCCAGCTTGAGCTCTGCTGTTGCCATGGTTACACGACTTTGATTGGAAGAGTAATTATGGTAGTTGGGGCTTACACTGGCAAACTAAGTAAAACGTTGTTTTCATCAAAAACTCAATAGTGATAATAAGATCGTGAGTTTTAGTAGCCAATACAATCATTGCCCCTGTATCATAGGCTTTTGCGTACGATGTGGCATTTTAGTAACTAAACATTTTCTAAAGAAAAAAGTTGTTAAACATCCATTATGTGACAAAAACAACAGGAAAACATAGTGTGAATAAAATAATATCGATTAAATATTAAATAAGATTGTGGATTTTACCAGCGAGACCAAAGTTCGATTCCAGATTGTGCTTATAAAGACTCCACTAATTTGATAAGAGCTCGTCCTGCTATCCAATTAGTGAACTACTTAGTGTTTGAGGCTATTTATGTAGTTTTATTTACGAATTTTTTAGGTTTTTTTAACGTGTACCTTCGTAACCAACTGAATATATCAGCACACAACCCTACAAATTAAATATAGAACAGACATTACATACAGTTTCCATACGTTAAGGGGGAGGTTTAGGTAATGCGAGTTAAGGGCAGTGTTTTTGTGAAACTCTTTTTTTTACCAACATAAATAAAATAATAACCCTCCAGTAGACACCTATAGTTTAATTTTCTACACACGGCGACCTCAACAGTTGTTGAATATCTGTCATGAGCGGTATTACATGGCAAACTTTTTAATTGAAGAGAAAAAGTTGTCATTAAATTACAGGACACCCTCGACAGATATTCAACAACTGTTGAGGTCACCATGTGAAGAAAATTAAACTCTATATTTCTAGTGCAGCAGCCCGCCTCGTTGGCGTAGTTAGCTAATACGCTGGATTCGTGTTGAGATATACTGCCGAGGACGGGGAGATCAAGGTTCGAATCTCGGTCGGGTGAACCTAGGATGGTTTTCCCTAAATGGTTTTCCACTCTACCTCCACGCAAATTCGGGTTCACTTCCTCTAAATTCAACCTTCCCAATTCCTAATCCAATATCGTAATTAGTAAATAAGCGTATAACTTGAACGGGTAGTAAGACGCGGTGCTAAATAAATAAAAATTCTACTGGAGCAATGTTGATTTATTTTTTACAAAAAAAAAAGTTTTGATATAGAATCTTCAAAAAACCCTGACCCTTAGATATAAACACTGTCACCTTAATTCATCATTGTAAAAGAGGAAGCCCCGATCTCATCAATATTAACATTTTGTTTGGTTGTGTCGGGAATCGAACTCGTTTACTTCAGTTGAAGGTTAAGACGCGTTTCCGACCGAGCTGTGGGGTGACACAGTTGGTAGAGTATCACAATACGTGCTCTCCTGTTGACTGCTGGAAGGATCTGTGTGATTTGAACAGAGATAACTCTAAATATCCGATGTAAATATACACATCTTAAAATAATAGCAACAGGGAGTATTTTTTATAAGCTACATTCTTTAATTTCTTAGTGCTTAGCGTATTACTACCCGTCCGGGATATCCACATATTTATACTAATAATCTATGGATGGGGAAAGTAGAATATAGAGGAAATATACCCACACTTGCGTGGAGAGAGTGTGGAAAACCAATTAAGAAACACTCGCCTTCGGTCACAGACAAGGATACACCAGTTCCTCTGTCTTACGCTCCTTGAGCAAGGATGAGTCTATCAACACAGACAAGATATACACCAGATCCTTGAGTCAACACAGACAAGATATACACCAGATCCTTGAGTCAACACAGACAAGATAATACACCAGATCTTTGAGTCAACACAGACAAGATATACACCAGATCTTTGAGCAAGGTTGATCCCATCAACACAGACAAGATATACACCAGATACTTGAGTCAACACAGACAAGATATACACCAGATCTTTGAGTCAACACAGACAAGATATACACCAGATCCTTGAGTCAACACAGACAAGATATACACCAGATCCTTGAGCAAGGTTGATCCCATCAACACAGACAAGATATACACCAGATCCTTGAGCAAGGTTGAGTGCATCAACACTGGTGCTCGCTAGTGTCAACGCTCACTTACGAAGACTCCCTTTTAACATGTTCATCATAACGTGCAGTCTGAGTAAGCTCTGTGGGGCTACTTGAACCTACCTTAGCGATACCCATGGAAGGAATAAAGCTCTCCCACGGAGGCTGTGTATCCTTGTCTGTGTCCTTGGTACACCCAGCTGGGATTTGAACACCAACTTCCCCCTTATCGGAAGACTATAAATATATATACTAGGTCGACGCCGTGTCATGCGTGACCACCATTACGGGTTTCTTCATATTAATCTGTTGTAAGTCTGTCTAGCTTGTATCGTATTTCAGCCATGCGTGACATTAATAAAAACATTTTTTTCTCAATCAATTTATAAAAACGCTAGGGTGGGACAAAAAAAAAGTCCGGTTAAGAGAGTTGGCTGGTTAACCGGGTTGTTTGTAGCCAGCGTGTGTTTTAACCGCGGGGTCCATTGCTCATGCGCATGTGTTTGTTTTAGTGTGTGTGAGTGGATGAGCTGTTGACCGCTGTGTGTGTGTGTGTGTGTGTGTGTGTGTGTGCGCGCGCGCGAACAAAACAAGTCCATTCCAGTCAAGTTGATAGGGAATTGTGCACACACAAAAATGGCCGCTGTATTAGTGGATAGATTTTTAACGTGACGTCATGTTAAACGCCCTTTCAAGCCGGAAAGTTACGTCCTTGTTTAATTATTACGCGTGTGCTGGTTAATCTCAAACTAACTGTCTAATTACCCGCACTAATTGACATGCTAGTGTATTCCTATTTGCCGGTAAAGGAAAGGTCGGGACCCAAATCCCGGAGGTGTTTTTTCCTGAATTGTTTACCATTATCTTTGGACGCAAATTTGGGTATGTTGCTTTTACAATTTTACCTTCTTCATCCCTACTGAATTGTTTTAATTAACTGCGTAGTGTCCGGACGGGTAGTAAGAAGTGGGATCGAAATGAAATGGGCTAGATTAAGGGATAATAAAGATGGAATTTAAATAAATTTATTTGACATTCGTGTGAAGAAGGAATGGAAATGCAATGATAAAATTTGTGTCAGTGCATTTGATAAAGATACTGATAGAAAGGATGAATGGAGTTTGTGTTGCGTCTATTGCTTGCTTGCTTTCTCTATGGCACTAAGAACTCGGACGTTCATTGCAGCACTTACAAAAGTAGGCCAGCTAGTTCTATCCAGTCCACCTCATTAAACACTATCCCTATCTTGAACTAGTTCTATCCAGTCCACCTCGTTACACCCTATCTCTATCTTGAGCTAATTCTATTCAGTCCACCTCGTTACACCCTATCCCTATCTTGAGCTAGTTCTATTCACTCCACCTTAATACACTCTATCCCTATCTTAAGCTATTTCTATCCAGTCCACCTCACTACGCCCTATCCCTTTCAGGTTAATTCTAATATCATCTTCCCATCTGCGTCTATGTCTTCCCAATGGTCTCTTCCCATTGTGTTTGTCAGTCAATACTCTAAACATAAATCCAGAGTCCTCCATTCGCGCTGAATGTTCTGCCCACCGTAATCTACAAGATTTGACTACCCTAACTTAGCATGGTTAAGAGTACAGGGTATGTAACTCATCATTATATAACCTGCTCCACTCCTGAATATAGTCATCTATTTCTGTAACAAATATCATCCTAAACACCTCGTTTTCGAAGATCCTAAATTTCTTCTCGCTATTTAAGTTATTTACCGTCAGATTCCTTTCCTAATTTCCACTCTAATATCGTTATTACTAGTTAGAGACTCGAGAAAAGGCCAGTGTATTTGCAGTTTTTATGGCAAAACTTTTTTTGGCCAAAATTAATAAAATACACAAACACATAATTTAATTTAATTCACATGGTGACCTCAACATTTCTTTAATATCTGTCGAGGGTGTCCTGGAATTTAATGATAACTTTTTCTCTTAATTTAAAAAGTATGTTAGATAAGGCCGCTATGCTCGTGACAAATATTAAGGAACTGTTGATATCACCACGCGAAGAAAATTAAATTATAATTATGTTTGTACTTGAGCAATATTTTTTTATGTTGGCCAAAAAAATTTTTTTGACATAAAAATTCCAAAAACACTGTCCTTTTCTCGCGTCCCCTTCCATCCTACTTTAACCCTGTCACGTGATATGTTATTCGCAGTGATTTCTAAATTATCGTCCCCAATTTGTGTTCTTAGTGTGGTCATACACTTAGTCTTTTCATCGTTCACTTCTAAACCTGTATGAGGAATGTGAACCATAAGTGAGAGTTGAGAGAAAAAGGGAATGTTTCATTTTAGAAAACCGTCCTTGTGTGTCGGTGGAGTTTGCGGCCACTGAGCCAACCCAGTCAGGGGAAATGCGCCTTTGAGAGGTCTCAATGTTTATCATTTTAATCAAACAAAAATTTATAAACGTGGATGGAAAGAAATTCCAGACGATCAAATGTAGGTTTTTTTTATCTGCGTCTCACCATGAAGCCATATTTGAAGAACTGAGGGAAATTCATCCTACTCGGTAACTATTGACTTGCGTCAATTTGGGAAAATACAAATGGTATACACAAGATGGCGTAAGGACCCAAGTATTTAAAGAAGGTCATTTTTTTTATCATAGCTTTATTTTGTGTAAAAAATGGAAATGCTGCCCTAAGTTTGATTTAATCCTTTCATGACCACAGTAACTTTGTTTTTATTTAACTATAAATATAGGAATACAACTCGTAGTGACTCTGCATAACAAACTGAGGGCAAGAAGGTTTCTCAAAGTTAATTCGTTTCAACACATGGATCGTTTTATTTGCTTAACTTAAGGGTGACCTGGCGGTCTAAGGGGAAAGGTGTCAAGACTTCTGTGCTGGGGGTCCGTGGTTCAATCCTCTGTCCTGGTACAGATTTATATGATTGCCAAACCTTTCCTTCACCTCTGACAAGACGTGTATTAATCACAACTTGTGAATGTGAGGAATACCAGGCCTACCACCGTGGTTCGGATCCCACGTTAAACTGTAGGTCCTCCATTTCATCTCACAATCACCCTACTATTACACATTAGCGTAAGTGTGTACAACCTGAAGAGGTAGTAAGACGCAGTGCTAATAATAATAATAATAATAATTGCTTAATTTAAGGTAATTCGGATAATAATTTTATCTTAGAAGAAGTGTACCTGCATTTGTAAGCCCCAAGCCCGCTCCCGTGATTCAAAAGCCCAACCTGTGGCAATCAAGTGAGATGCGAGTCTAGCACCTTACACCACACGGTCACCACGGGTAGTGAGACAAGCGGAAGACGAACTTTCCCTCGCTTCTCACTCTCTAGCTAGCTTGTATGTAGTGCTGGGGAAGCGAGATTAAATACGCGACACCTGTGCTCCTCTGCCACTCCAGACGTTACACACAGCGGCTTGCGAAGCTGCGAGACATCCCTTGGAACAACAACCGGCTAACTGACCAACAACGCCTCTTAGCTAAGTTGGAGGGTCACTGGCTCGATTCTAATCTGTCGTATTCCTGGAGCTAGGGACACTTTATATTTGTCTGAAGTATTTAACATGCACTTTCTGAACCGGCTGATTATATCAGCACACGACAATTTCTATGAGCGAGGGCAAAAAGCTTCTGCCAATTTTTTTGTCGGAAAAGATGTTTTCACATACCTTGCAGGCTTCCTTAACATGCCACAAGCTACATGGGACTTCACCCCGAAGGAAGTTGTGCTACAGATTTTTATCGTTAAAGATCTTGGCTGGGTTTGAACCCATGAACATCGGGTCCCGAGGCGAACATTTTACCCCAAGACGACCGAGGTCGACAATACATTATACCTTGGACCACGTTGTAGTGAACTCGAAGATACCTCGATAAGCTGATGGATTGCTCTTGAACTTTAAATCTAAAGAGCCTTAACGATCTTGCCACAGGATGGGGGTCTCACATGAGTGTACCCCTCTCAATTTTCAAACATTAAACTCTAGATTTTGTCCCCGGACACTATTAAATATCTGCATATATGCGTATAACCCGAACGGGTAGTAAGACGCGGTGATAATAATAATAATAATAATAATAAACTATTAAATATCGTTGAGGCATTTTACTTCATACGCTGCCTTAACTCTATTATCTTTGGTTCGAATCCTGGTGGTGGCAATGATTTAGTCTTCACGTAGGGCTAGAGCTTTATGATACTTTGTTAATTAAGTCTATATCTTTAAAACAATAATTTTTTTATTTTTTGTTCACAAAACAAAGTATTTATCAATAATGATTGTGTATTTTGTGTAAAGTTGACTCGACATTGCTATCTTTAAAAGTTTTTCTTTTCGTCAATTTTTTTTATCTATATCTTAAGTTTTAGTTATTAATTGCTCACGTATGTACTGGTTGATATTAAATGTGTTCACTTGTTTTTTTATTTACAAAAAAAAAGCCCCCCCTCCGCCGACCCTCTTCCCCCAAATCAAATTAAGACTCATTTATAAGATCTATAATAGCTAGAGCAATTCGTCACCCGAGAATGCAAGTGTTCTAACTCCAAAATTGTTAAATTTGAGATATTTGGTGTTAACGTTTATTTAGAATGCATATGATTCACCTGCGGTTAAATTGAAACTACTATATAATTACTTAAGAAGATATAAACTCGAGTTTTCATCTAGTAGCATTGGTTTTATACTCAAGGTCAAACTTCAATGCTCTTTTACACAAAAGTGAAAAATTGGATATAGAACACTTGCATTCTCGGGTGACGAATTCTTTTCTTCGAGAGTTTCTGTGTAAAGCTTGATTCACACGTTCGCCGAAAATATAAATCAGAATCTTCTTCAGTGGCGCAGCAATTCCCACGCTGTATGTTGACCCATGATGCATTGCAACGCTATCTTAAAACAGCTGATTATCAACATATTTTATTTTCTAGTGGTTATACATAATATATTTTAGATAATTCTCCCGATGGATGTTTACAAATTATAACGCTGTGTCGTGGCACAATCCAATACATCGATACAAGCTTTACATTAACGGGTTATTTCAAATCTCCTCACATCGGTCAATGAAACTGTCTGCTCGCTTCTAGCTCTACAGCGCATGCGGACTGATTGGAGCTGGTTGGTTCTGAGATTTGATTGGTTCTCCTGTGCCAAACATCTCGGGCAGAGAGGGCAAAGTAGAGATGAGTTGAACTTCAACAGAACAGCTCGCGCCGACGAGGCGTAAATTTTGTGATTGGCTTAGAGCACGTCACGTGACCACGTTTATGTTCTGCGCTAGTTTTTTCGTCGAGCGTGTGAATCCACGGTAGTACGAGAGGATAGGCTACAAGTTTAGTGAAACGTTCATTATTAATATCTTGTGAAGTTGCGGCCTGCCTTTTGTTTACTGCGCCGTTGTCGTTCTTTTATTTCTTTTTCTCTCTTTGATTTACTTGTGGGACTTTGTAGCGCTGTCGGGAGTACTCGGGGCAAGAGTGGCATATCGACCGGTGAAAACCAATCAAACACTTCCGTTACAAATTACATGTTATATACACAATAATGGTAAACACTTAACGGCATCTACACTTAAATAATTTAATTAATATGGCTGACTAAATTAGTTGAAGTGAGAACCTTAAAAAAAACCAAATGCTATTTTCTTATTTAAAATATTTATAAAACAAATGAATAGGATCCATTATAAATTTATAAAAACTAAAGGATTTTTTTTCATTTGTTAAAACAGATCACAAAACCTTGAGGACCATAGCATTTTCTTAGATGGTTATTTAAGAATAAATATTAGACAGGGGAAACTGCCACAAACTTAATTACGAAATTTTCAAAATTAATTCTTTTCTGAGTATAGGTAGGCTTCCCCCCCCCCCCCCCTTCTCCTTTCTCTTTTTTTTTTTTTTATTTTTTTTTATTTTTTNAGAACCTTGACCTCCCCGTCATCAGCAGTCTAGTCTATTGCTAGAGTTGCGTGTTAGACCACGCTGCCGCCAAAGAAGGTTTAAAAAAAATCGTTCTTTACCCCCTTCCTCACCTGGTTTTGTAACGATCCGCTTATCCCTCCATTGTGGTCTAAAGGTCCTGTCCTAAACAACAAGTTATAGATGGGTCGAGTCTTACATTTCCCAAACCTGAATCTTACATTTTCTTTAGAATATTGAATGAAAATTAGAATCCTGGAATCATTAAAAGCGTAAAATTTTAAGTTATTATTATTATCATCATCACCAGGTCTTACTACCCATTCGGGTTGTACGCACTTACGCTAATGTGTAATGGTAGGATGATCGTGAGATGAAATGGAGGACCTACAGTTTAACGTGGGATCCGAACCACGGTGGTAGGCCTGGCATTCCTCACATTCACAAGTTGTGATTAATACACGTCTTGTCAGAGGTGAAAGAAGGGTTTGGCTATCAGATAAATCTGTGCTGGGACCCAGGATTGAACCCCGGACCCTCAGCAAAGAAGTCTGACACCTTACCCCTAGACCGCCAGGTCACCCACATTTTTAAGTTAATTGAATATATTTAGAAGGATTTTGGTACTACTGACAAATTATATTTTGTTTGTAATGCTTATTACGTCATCATAAACAAAGAACACTTTTTTAGTAAGTTAATTAATAATTATATAAATACAAGTTGGTCCTTTTTGTGATTTTGTAATTTTCTCCAACTACACAAGTCCATATAATTCCTTTCACCGATAGCTTAAAATTGTTATTTCAAGTTAGTCTTCATAATAAAAGTAATTGTATTTGAGACACTTTTTTGAGATTTTTACGAATCTCGAATCTCTCAAATACTGGAGGGTTCGAGCCTCCCATTTCCAGAAAAAATTGAATTTCTTTCCCCTGTACGACTCTCTTCATGTCGTGAGCCCACAAGCGAGCTATACCGGCCGAGAGGCCGCTGCCGTTAGTGATGATAGTGCCAACATTTGAGGAAGAGGGTGTCATGTGGTCAGCACAACGAACCCTCCAGCCGTTAATCTCAGTTTTCTAGACCACAGGTGCTACTTCTTTATTCAAGCATCTCCTCAATTGTCCTCACGAGGTTGAGTTTGACCTCGTTACAGACAAACTGCTTCACAGATAAGTTTTGAAAGTGCCAGGGATCGAACCCGGGACCTCTGGATCTGTAGCCAGGACCTCTGACCACTAGAGCACAGAGTATAATTTCTGAAAAGATAGAAATTTCTTCTTGGAAAGCACAGGTTATTATGTATCAAGAAAATAGCTTCAACCCTCATGTTGGTGTTATCTTACAACATGTCGGTTTCCCTGGATGTACTAGAACGTACTACGCCCAGATGTACTAGATCTAACTATTAGTGTTGTTATATTAAGAATATGATGTGTGTTTGACAGCAGTAATAAGTATGTAGTATCACACCATCATTTCGTGTGTCATATCACTCCATCATTTCGTGTGTCATATCGCACCATCATTTCGTGTGTCATATCGCACAGAGCCACGCTTTGGGGGAGGACCCGGGTATAAAGCACACATATCCGCCATCTTAGTTCAGTCGGTAGTGCTTCTGTTCCAGTGGTCCCGGGTTCAATTCATGGCATCATAGAAAGGTTCCTCCTTTTTACAGGGCTGAATTAACGAAATGTAGAAAAAAAGTTGCTGCGTCTGTTCTAGAATTATATTAGTGGATGGATAAGCCTATATATTCAGTCGGTTTAGAAAGTGTACGTTAAAAACCCCGAATAAAAAAAATCTCAATATTAAATTTGATGGAAACTGCAAGAATGGAAATTTAAGCTCGCAGTTTATTTTGTAAGCATCGGCTATGGTCATCATCAGACAATGATCAACACCCTTTAAGGGTGCATTGTTCGAATCCCGGTGTGGCTAAACCTCAGTCATCACGTGGAGAGAAAGCAGAGGGAGTACACGATATTCGAGGGTGCTGTATTCGCGTCAAACCACCCTTTCCTCGACTTTATTTTTAACTCCTAGTGGAGTTGGCCGGTTGTGCAGTGGGGCGTCTAGTAAGGGGTGTTTGGGAGAGTTCTCGCTAATGTGGTCTGAGGGAGTGCGCATGCGCGCGTGTATGTACTATCGCGGCCATATGGCGCGTGCCGCGTGTTACCGGGGTCGGCAAATTAGGTGCCAGGCAGGAGGACAATGTGGCAACGCCGCCCCCCACTCACCCCGGGATGTGTCAACAACTGGTCCCGGACCAAGGGGGAGGAAAGGGTAAGAATTATTGCCATGGAGGTGGCGGACCTGCGAAACGGTATAGGGCGGTTCTTTCTCAAGCAATTAGCTTTATTACCGATAGGGTTAGCTGAGCGCTTAGCACTCCCGACCCTGGAAGACTGGGTTTGAACTAGACTCTCTGAAACAACGGCGGGAAAGGGTAGGTTTGGTCAACCATGTGGTTTTCCAACTTTCCGTACAAATGTTAGTACAGCTAGATATAATATAGTTTCATACATACAGCCTTTGGTAATGGGGAGTATGCAGGGATGACGTAAGCCTGAGAAACCGTACTGCCGATTGGTCTAAATCAGCATTTGTGCGCGCGCACCAGGTCATGTTTTTTAAAAACAGAGATTGTTTTGCCAACTAGCACAACACGGTGTATTGACGTAAACATTAACCCCTCTTCTGGTGGTATATAGCAATATGATTTAGACCTTTTTCGAAAAAAAGGGATCGGTAAGAACGCCAATTATTAGAGGGCTACTATGAAGTGCTTTACATACTCAGGTACCAAGTCTAACCAACTTGTGGGTAGAATGTATTACAGCTTGAGTCCTTGTTCAGTGCGGAGGAGGAAGCTCCAAACCATCTTGAAAGTCTGAGTTTTATAACAACCGCGCATAGTCGAGCAGCCGTGTGTTTTACACTAGCCAAAGTTATAACAACGAAGATAGGACAGGGCGCAGAAATGCGAGTAGGGACATTGACAGAACGAGGACTTTTTGCTAAACTCTTTCAACTTATTCTAAAATCTACAATACAGTTATACACTCGTATAATAACTAATCTATGTCAACAAACAAGATCAAAACGAGCCCCACAATCATTTGCCGCTGCCTACCCCATCCCACTAAGCCATCTAGACAAGTAATCCCCCGGATTGGGCGGAGTAACGACATTAAGCTGTGTAATCTTCAAGTTGTTCAGTGAACTAAACATATTATTTATTTAATAATATAATAGATATATAAAGCACTAGGGGTAATGTTAGCTCTAGTGTAGCCACTTTAAACTGAACGACGGCCATATTTAAGTGTAATATTGAACTCTGGCCATGAAGAGACCTCTAACTTAACTGAGCCATAATTTGTTCAGACCCTGTAGCTTATGGAAAAGGATGGTTCGGTCATGCCCAACATTCTTAGAGTCATAAAAGTGTAAATAAAATAATAAAAATGTAATTTCATTTTCCCGGGAAACATTTTTTAACAATTATTTTAGCACCACGTCTTACTACCCGTTCGAGTTATACGCTTATATACTAATTACCCTAATGGTTTTAGGGATTAAGGAGGTTATATTAATATGAAGTGTCCCCGTATTTGCGTGGAGGAAGAGTGGAAAACTATTTTTGAAAAAAAAAAACACCCTCAGTAAACCCGACCGAGATTCGAAACTCAATCTCCCCGTCATATTACGAGGGTGACGCCTATACCGTCTCAACACCTAAGAGTGTATTTGGCTATTGAGTCAAGGTTGAAGACTGCTATTGACAATCTATAACTAGAGTCAACCTTCAATTTGAGCACATTTATACCGGACATACACATACACATACACATACACAGTAGTTGTTTATTGATAGGTGCTATTTGAATATAATAAACAAGTGACAAAGTTTGGTTTGAATCACAGTAGATATGATAAATATGACAAAACCTATTTTGATTAATGAAAATAACTCCGCAGTGTGTCTTTTTTTTTTACTTTTGTTGGTGAGAGTTTGTTTTATAATATTGAAAGAACTACTTACTATAAATGTATGTAAGATTTAATCGGTTGAATTTCGATAAAGTAAGTACACCGTTCACTTATCTATTGAACGTTCAAGCTACGATCTAAACATAGATTTCCTAGCGTTTTAAAAAGTTAGATAAATAAAATTAAAAAAATGTCGTAATATTGTAAAAAAAATGACGTGCAGTAGCTTATACAACTTTTAGTGCATCTTACATGCAGAAATCAGTAAGGCATGATATTAGAAAGTCGGATTTAGCTCTCTAGGAAGACAATGCCTCATGTATTATTAATAATACCTCGAACAAAGACTCTGTGGAGGATTCGTGATTTATTTAGGAAATGGGCTACCTTGGAGATTCGAGCACGACACAACTTGGGAACCATCAAACCTCCTCATAACTTCTTCATTAAACTTTATCCAACAGGACAACCTCCACATTCAGAGGACATTTTACTTCTTCAATGGCGGGAACAATAAAACTTGACAAGAGGGATTACGACAACAACAAAAAAGTACCGATTGTTTTGCATTTAAATGAGACCATTATTTCGAGTATTGGAAGAAACTTTTGATTTCCACCAGGCCTCAATTTAAGGGTATTTGGACCCACCAAATTTCAAAGCTTCACTTCAAAGAATATTTGTTGTATTTTTCGAAGAATAAAAAAAAGGCCTTTTGAAATAAAGTCGGAGATAAAGAAAGCACTCCCAAGTTCAACAGTTCCTTCTAGATATCAGGTTGGGGTTTACAACATTGAACAGCACTCGCTGCAATTTATACTGACGGGAAAGCTATTTTATTAAATGTTTATTTCATTTATTGAATAATTATCTACATTTCAGAGGGTTTTTCAAAGGGTAGAAACGTTTAGCTACATATATACAAAGTGTTGTATCTTGAATGATGTTTTCAAACCATATACTGGCAGGGCCTGTCGTAGCTTCATATGTCTTATAATATAACTTAAGACTAGGACAGACACAACATCCAGTCCCCGGCCAATAATTAATTATTTTCGGCCATGGCGGAATCAAACCTGGGACTCTTGGTTCAGTAGACAGACACGCTACCGACTGAGCTAAGCTGTATCCCGAAGAATGTCAAAGTATAAATCTTACTTTGGGTACGTTTGATAATTAGATATTTAATAAGATAACACAGAAATGCAAATGTAGGCCTACTTCTACTTTAGTTTGGTGAATTAAATCATCAACAAAGTATAACCCGCCTCGGTGGCGTAGTTGGCTAACGCGCCAGTCGTGTTGAGTCAGACCACCGAGGACGGGGAGCTCGAGGTTCGAATCTCGGTCGGGTGAACTGGGGGTGGTTTTTCCTAAATGGTTTTCCACTCTCCCTCCACGCAAATGCGGACCATTAGTGTAATTAGTACTTAAGCGTATAACCCGAACGGGTAGTAAGACGCGGTGCTAAAATTAAATTAAATTAAATTAACAAAGTATAACAAAGTCGATCACTGTGGTCCTGGGGTAAAATGCTCGCTTCAGGATCAGGAGTTCATAGGTTCAAACCCAACTGGAATCAACGAATTTTTCTTGAGCTATAAAAATCGTTAGCATAAATATTTACGGAGGGGAAGGGAAGCCTTCGGTTCCGTGTCGATTGTGGTATTTAAAAGAAAACTGGAAGGTTTTTGAAAATACCTTTCCCTGCAAACATTGATATGTATTTTCGCTCTCGCTCATAGAAATTCTCGTGTATTGATATAATCAGTCGGTTCATAAAGTGCACGTTAAATATCTCAAATAAATAACAATTCTGACTGCCTTACTGTTGTTACTTCCTTGTCTGCATTATTACTTTTTTTTTTGCTAACAATCTGGGGTCTATACGTACAGAATAAAATATGTTTTCTGAACAAATTCTAGAAGGTTCTATAATAAAATAATAGTTAGAGATCCTAATGGGGGTTTTCTTAATATGCTTCTAGAAGCTTCCACCAATAAAGACATTTACCCTTTTATTTGGAGGGTGGTTCCCCAGTATATTTTCAAGAATACATTTTGATAATTACAGCAACAATATTTGATCATATGAAATAAATTTCATTGAATCTTTAGTTATCTTAGAGTATCTTGATTTATATACGATACATTGTACACTTAAATCAAAAGAAAAATTGGTTTTTGTGTGATTCTGAGTCGCTCGAAAGTTCGTGTTTCGATCCCTTTTCCTGATTGTATTTTTTGAGACATATTAATTAACATGTTTACATATTAAAAGTGTCATCAACCTTGTTTAATTTTAAAGTCAAGGCAATTTAGTACAGAAGGTATTTTTTATTACTGTACATAAATGATTTTCTTTCCCAACAGAAGATTAATTATATTTTTGTGTCGTGAGTTAATTTATTCTGTGAGGCTAAACCTCCTGAGAAGGTTATAGAGACATGAAATTGAAGAATAATATATGCCGTTTTATTTTCTAAAAATTAAACTCGATAGAAGTTTGAAATCTAATGTTCTAAATTACCTTTTATAGCGTTGTGTGATTCCATAGTTGTGTGTCTGGATTAACCTTGGTCTGACCCCATTCTCTTCACCCCCCCCCCCCCA
>CABFWO010000480.1:158907-188758 GCA_902155825.1 Timema genevievae
GAGAACAGATATATATATATATATATATATATATATATATATATATATATATATATATGCATATACAATCTATCCACATCGTTAGGAGGAACTGCCTTCTGCATGACGTCATAGAAGGAAATATTGAAGGTAAAGAGGAGCTTAGGAAGGAGGAGAATTCAAATATTGGATGAATTGAAGGAAAGAAGAAAATTCTGTGAGCTTAAGGAGGAGGCAGAGGACAGGGTGCATTGGTGGTCTAAGTTCACTGACAAAAGGAATGAACCTGTCGTAAGACAGAACATATAATAATAATAATAATAATAATAATAATAATAATAATAATAATAATTCAATCAGATGAAAAAAGTCAACATGTACACAGAGGGTTTATCCGGGACCTTTTGTTTTACGCGACAATGCTCTCCCACTGAGCTACCCTGGTTCTTCTACATCCCTGTCCAGGATATTATTCTACTAGCAGGACTATTCCAGGCTGTGGTTCCCTTTGAGGGGACGTGGGGGGTAAGGGTAAAACGTGGTATTTACCTACCCCCTCGCTACCCCTTCATTATCCCTAATAACTTTTGTAAAAACCTAAAACATATGGTTAGTGTCTGACCGGACATTCGGCTTCGATTTCGACTTTGGCCGCCTTCGGCAAAATAATCGGCCTCGGCCAAAATTAAACCAAAGGTTTCATCGAAGCTGAAGGTCCATTTAACTTACTCTACCTAATGTACGTACACTCGTAGGTGCGCAGCGGGACCGGTCACGTGACAAGTGACTGCATGTTGGATTTAGACGCCCGGTCGGTAGACTAGTCAGTAGTCAGTAGTAGCGACACATGGTCCGTGTTTACTGTAGTCTAGTGTTACTATCAGATTTATTAACAACTTCCCCTCAAACCATGGCTAATGTAATTAATTATTATATATATAAAAGATACTGATTAATTTTCTCGACGGGACTGGATGGCAATAAGAAATAATTGAGTCACTTTATCAAATCCAAATATTAAGAGAAAGAAGTGATTGATATTTTGTATTTATATTATTTTGTATCACAATTTCGGAAATGTATTCTACTTTATTTTATCAACAGTAAAAAATGTGACCTGTTATTTAAATAAACACGTTCTTAAATTTAAAACGCAACAGAAATTGCATTAAACTTAAGAATAGGGATTTTTCACAATAAGTTATATGCTATTTCTTCGGCTTCGGCTGAAAGTGAAAAGGAAAACGAAGTTTGGCTTCGGCTTCGTCCAAAAAAAATGACCTTTGGTTGGACACTACATATGGTACAGTAGAACTAAAATATATAGGATTGCTGTAGATGTGTCGAATGTATAAGTTACATTTTAAGACCAGGCTTACGAGTTCATATTCATAAGGCCTAAAGCGTTACACACATTAGAAGTGCCCCTAAAAACCCTTCCCCACCCACCCCTTAGGCCATATATCTATTAGACACTCTCGCATTCCTCCTCTCCCCTCAACCGGCACAAAGTAAATATCTACAAAAGTATGCCGCTGGTTCTTGGTGATAACATCTAGTAAATATCTACAAAGGTATGCCGCTGGTTCTTGGTGATAACATCCAGTAAATATCTACAAAGGTATGCCGCTGGTTCTTGGTGAATAACATCCAGTAAATATCTACAAAGGTATGCCGCTGGATCTTGGTGATAACATCCAGTAAATATCTGCAAAGGTATGCCGCTGGTTCTTGGTGATAACATCCAGTAAATATTAAATTAGAGTTTGTGGGCAGGTATAGTCCAATTTTCATGCTTTTATAAACTACAAACATATTTTTTCTGTCACTATTGCTAATGTTTTATTATATTATTAGTGTTATTTTATAGGTATTGATATTATCGATCAAACGTGACAACTGCAGATCCCATGATTTGACGTATGAACACGTGAAAGTAAATCTAGCTGTTTCTGTCTGTCAGATAACCTATGAAAGTTGGGCTGTGCCCTCTCAGAGAGAGGATTGTAGACACGCGACGCACGGGTGTATGTAGGTGTGAATGTGTGTCGAGGAGGGGAGGGGGGGGTAAGAGGGTCAGTGGTGCGAGGGAGCGTGCCTTATGTCCGTGACACGACCCCAACAGCCGCGGTGGAACACACTCAGGGCAACATCCGGCCAACATCAACCCGTCAGGCTGTTGGTCCGGAGAGAAATCTGCGCAGCAACTAAAATAAAGTTTATTGCGCAAACAAAAGAAAACACTATTTGTGTCAATTTGTTTCCTTGAGTGTTCTCAATGTGTAATTATTACGTTATAATGTCCATCTTGGATTTATGACTACAGTGTTTGCCTCAGTTTCTTGACGGTATTCCCCTTAGTGTTATCTTAGTGTTTCCTTTAGTGCTATCATAGTGTTCCCATTAGTGTCAGGACAGTATTCCTCTTAGTGTTATCTTAGTGTTCCCTTTAGTGCTATGATAGTGTTCCCTTTAGTGTCAAGACAGTGCTCTCTTAGTGCTATAATAGTGTTCCCTTTAGTGTCAAGACAGTATTCCTCTTAGTGTTATCTTAGTGTTCCCTTTAGTGTCAAGACAGTGCTCTCTTAGTGCTATCTTAGTGTACCCTTTTGTGTCAAGACAGTATTCCTCTTAGTGTTATCTTAGTGTACCCTTTAGTGTCAGGACAGTATTACTCTTAGTGTTATCTTAGTGTACCCTTTAGTGTCAAGACAGTATAGTGTTATATTTAGTGTTATAGTGTTCCCATTAGTGCCAAGACAGTCCTCCTCTTAGAGTTATCATAGTGTTCCCCTTGGTTTTATCTTAGTGTTCCCTTTAGTGTCAAGACAGTATTCCTCTTAGTGTTATCTTAGTGCTCCCCTCGAGTTGAGATACATTTCTTACATAATTTGTTTTTATCGCCGCGTCTTGCTACCTGTTCAGGTTGTACGCATGTACGATATATTTTACTCTAATGGGGTATGGATGAAGAAGGAAGCATTTTGTAGGTAACCAACCCAAATTTACTTGGAAGGAGAGTGGGAAACTATTGAGGGAAAACCACCCTCAGTAGACCCGATCGGGATTCGAACTCCGATCTTCCCGTCATCAGTAGGCCAGTCTGATACGAGAGTGACGCCTTAGACTATTTGGCCACTGAAGCGTGTTTTCCCATAGTGCTACGATAATATTCCCCTTAGGGATTATGGTACAAGGGGTCTGGACTATGATTATAATGATGATAATATGATGGTATGATGAATATGATGAGATGGTATGATGATACGATGATAATATGATATGTATGATGGTATGATGATAATATAATATGTATGATGGTATGATAATATGATATGTATGATGGTATGATGATATGATGATATGATGGTATGATGAATATGTTGATGGTATGATGATGCGATGATAATATGATATGTATGATGGTATGATAATATAATATGTATGATGGTATGATAATATGATATGTATGATGGTATGATGATATGATGATATGATGGTATGATGAATATGATGAGATGGTATGATGATGCGATGATAATATGATATGTATGATGGTATGATGATAATATGTGATGCGGTGATGACATAATGATATAATGATGATAGTTGATATGATGATATTATGAAGATATGATTTGATGATTATGATATGATGATGATAAGTAAGTTCATTTTATATAAAAAATTAAACGCTTCGCTTCTATTTCTTTGCCATCTATTCTAGTCCATAAAATATGTGGGCTTGATAAAAAATAAAGCTAAACAAGTGAAAACCTCAGATAATGGAGTTTATTATTTGCCAATAATACTCACATAACGTCATCTTTTGTGCAAGGTTGACTTAGTCCACTGTTACTCTGACGACCCGCAGTGATAGTACTGAGCGATAGGAATTGAAGGCAGAAGAGAGGATAAAAGAAGAGGACAGAACTGGTAGGAGGGGAGGGGAAAAAAGTGTAGAGCAGGTTGTTTTGACAGGTCCTGTACAACCAACCACACACTCTCTCTAGACACGCCCACACATTCTACAAGCCTGCCAACTTAGCTTAGTGGAACGGGCTTCCATCTGATAGGGAGCGGGTGCTCTGACAAATACATTCACACAGGCAGGATAGTGTGGTTTTTATAAGCGCTTAACATATGTCACATTCAGACAGATAGTGTGGTTTTTCATACTCTTTCCAAGCAAATTCTGGAATAATACGGAACCCAAGTGTAAATAATTTTCATCATGGGTTTGTTGTTTTTAATTTCAACAGAACATTTAACTTTGTTTTAATAGAATCTGCCCATTTTCTGATTGCGATGTGAAATATGAATACAGTGATTGTAGGGGGACAGTAAAAATCAAACGAGAATGAAATTTTAAAATCTTTACTATACAGTACTTTATTTTGAAAACAGAACATCAACTACAAAGCAAGAACAAGTGAAAATAGAGCGTCAAATGGATTACATTATAAATTCAGTAAATGTTTTATAGTGGATATGTACCGGTTTGTTTATTTTAAAACGCACTATTTAACGCGGAGTACCGGGCCGGATAATACGGAGGGCCAGATAATCGCGACTCTAGTGTATTTTCCTAGTTACATTTCTGACACTTATTCCACGCTACGTCATAACACGCAACGACAAGGGTCTTTTAATGTCTGGATTGTCAGATCGTCTTCATTTTTGGAGGTTGGGTGATGTTGGCAAAAGGTGGCGTAATGAGGAATAAAGAAAAGGGTTTCGCCCTCACGTAAAATAACTCTAGATAACATTAGATATAGGCCTACTCTAGGTTTAGTGGTATGACGTAACGCAACCTGCTTATTCCGGACCGCGTCGCTGATCAATATATATACAGGGTGGGTCGGAAACAACTATACGATCTATGCTGAGGAAAGTGATGTATTTTATTTATTTATTATTTAGCACCGCGTCTTACTACCCGTTCGGGTTATACGCTTAAGTACTAATTACACTAATAGATTAGAATTGGGAAGGTTGAAATTTAGAGGAAGTGAACCCGCATTTACGTGGCGGGAGAGTGGAAAACCATTTAGGAAAAAACACCCCCAGTTTACCCGACTGAGATTCGAACCTCGATCTCCCCGTCCTCGGCGGTCTAGCTCAGCACGATACCAGCGCGCTAGCCAACTAGGCCACCGAGGCGGGTGAAAGTGATGGACAACGTTCTGAGGTTTGTCTGAAGTCCGGTGAAGCTCACCTTAGTGATATTATCTTCAAAAAGTGAAAAAGTGTAGTTTGTAGTTTTCTTTTATTTATCTAGTGAGTATTTACTTTTAAATTTAAGTGTTAGTTTTCAAATTACTAATCCTCTTATTATTTCGGCCCCACCCTGTATAACGAGTCGTACCCAGCCAAAGTTCAGCTGTTTAGTTCTTTTTGTACAACTCTACTGCTTAATACTAGTATTTTTTTTTCTAGAGGAATCCCACTTTTTTGATGACAACAGGAACCCTGTCATAGTGGCGTCTACACATTCACTGGGAAACGTAAATTATGTATAGATTGCGGTTTTGTTTTTTAGAAAATCTGTGAACTTTGTTATGATAATCCTCGAAGCAAAATGCTTTTAGTAAAATATAAAATTAAAATTCAATTTGTTAACTCGAAAAATCGCCGCCGAAAGAAATTGTCGCTTTATGAAATTTCAGATTTGCTTTTTTAATATTTCTTAAAAATCTGAAATTGTTTTATTTTAAAGGGTTCCGGAACTCATTGTCAGTTGTAATCCCTTCACGTTTTAAATATACAGATATGTAATTATATTATTTGTCAAGTTTTGTTTTCAAAATAATTGTGTGTAGCTGTATAAACATAAACAGCAGTTAACATTTCTGACGTTGGCAACACTAAACACACAAACATCATCTGTCAACGTTGGCCAAACTGCTAGTATGTTTCTTCTCTCATAGAAGATTGAGCGTGACGGAAGGATTCACATATTTGTTTGTGTTTATGTATATTTACAACTATTGGTTATTGAATGAAGCTCTTAAGAGCGTCCATCATAGCAGGTCCAACTCAGCTCGCGCGAGGTATTATGAGAGTAGAAGGGAAAAGAAAACACCTACGATATGACAGAAATGTGTGCAGTACATTCGTATTTGAATGATTGACATTTCCCGCGGTGACGATGGGGGACAAAGTTTCTTGTTAATAACTACAGTATGTCCCTGTTATGACAGAATGAAGATTTGTGGACAGTGATTATCTGTGAAGACATTCTAAAATGGTAAAAGACGGCCTCTTCGATGGAGTTTTTATCCTAATATCATTTAATATTTCAACAATGTTCAGTATTAGGAACTTCTATTAACTCTTTATCTCTATTAATATCTTATCAGAAATGTTCCACGTGCAATAGTGTTGGTGTAAATTTACTCTTTCTACCCGACTGTATCACAGATTTGATAGGCATATAAACTAATATAAACTTCAAGCTACAGATACCTTTATAGAATTTACTTGGACCATGAAGATGCAGTACAGTCAGAATTAGATATGAAGTAACTTTGCTGACAGTTAAGCTACTACAAATGTTAAATAAATGTTACTAAAACAATGTTCTTATATTTATACGTAAAGTCACGTGATCTGAAGCTGTCACTTTTAATATAATGCCACTACCTATCAAATGACAATACTTTTACTTTTGCCACTGCCTCTGACTACCTGTTCGGATTATACTCATAAGTAATAATTACGCTATTGTGCTAGGCATGAATAAGGTGGAATTTAGATGGAGTGTATCCAAATTTGCGTGGAGGGAGAGTGAAAACCCATTCAGGAAAAAACCCTAAGTACACCCATGCTGGATTCGAACCTCAATCTCGCTGTCAGTAGCCAACATAATGCTTAAAGTGAATGGTCGCATGGTTATAAAGTCTAACGTCCACTTAGATTACAATATATAAATTAGCTACTAAAACTAAGAGATTGTTACAAGTGTTTGCCAAGATAATGTTGCCATTCATTCTTTATAAATAGCCTTGACCCTTAGAAATAACACAATTCTAAGCATTTCTCGGCCTTAAGTAACGATTTAGCGACCTATGTGAGCATTAAGCTAGCTGAATTCGTCCCCCGCAATGGTTTGTCTTTGAACTACACATTTATACTACATCTCAATAACGGTGCGAGTGCATTATTTTAAACAAATCCTTCTGCTTTAATTATTTTAATCTCTCACTCGAGACGCGGTGTGCTGGAAAATAGGACGAGGGACCTGTGGACGCCCGATACTAAATAGTGCTATGTCCAACTGTTAGTAAGTACATCAGGCGCGTGCGTTACTCTCAAGTTAGGCTGTACGTACTGTAGCGACTAGTTAGCCGATAAAGGCGGGGGACAAACACACATGGGGATCCAAGCAAAATAACGATACTGGTTGTTAAAACGGCGAGGAAGGCAATCACGCCAGAATAAATACCAGCTCGTAATGAAACGTCGGATTTACCTTAAGCTTGTTAGCAAACTCGCCATTTACTCGTCAATGTATGAGCTTAATTAGCTCCCCCCTCCCCCTTCATTCCCCTACCTCCTCATTTTACTGACTGACGAATATATTCTGGCGGATTTGTACCGGTCTAGATTTACCACTCCACAACAAACTTTTGCCTCTAAATAAAAATGGTGATATTTTAAATGTAATTCTTGGCTCCAAACACCTTGAAACCGATATAACAGTTGGCGGACCTCATTGTTATGTGTGTTTTTGTGTGCATCGGGTCTTACCATCAGAATAAATAACTAAAAGCTTAGGATCTAGGAACACACAATCTAGATAAAGTGTACCTGCATTTGCTTGGAAGGGAGAGTGAGAAACTATTTAGGAATTCTATAATAATTATTTGTATTATTACCACAAAATAAAATTGTTTATTTTATAACCGACAACTTATCTCGGTCGGTAGCGTGTCTGTCTACTGAGCTAAATCCCGAGTTCGATTCCCGGCATGTCCAAAAATGTTATCATTGGGGAAATGTTCCCTTTCACAGTGATAAATTAACGACTGGGGACTGGATGTTGTGCCTGACCTAGTGTTAAGTTATATTTATAAGGCATATGAAGCTAGGACAGGCCTAGTAATCTGGTAGTGGAGAATATATGGCTTGAATAAAAAACTGACTACAGGCTGGAAACAGTCATGGATATAAAAAAATTGTATATTTTACAAAATAATAAATTAAATTGATGGTAAGAATTTTTTATCTCCTCTTTAAATAGATAGCATGTTTTTAAACATGTATTAAAAATGACATGATATAAAAAATATTCAACCATTTTAGGCAACTTGAAGTAAATGAAAAAACAACAACATGGAAATAGAGATGTGTAGTTCGCGAACGAGTAGTTCGAATTGAAAGATTCTTCCACCCGAGCTAATCGAAATAGTAAAGCTTTTCAAGTGAATTAGTTCAAAGCGTTCAACGAAACTACGGTATCGTAAACAATCTTAATTACTCAGCTGAATTCTATCACAAAAACGAAGTGACAAATAATTTTGTTATATCTAAAGGAATATATGAGCAAAAAGTAGGTATCTGTACGGTACTCATTTCTATACAAGTAGATATAGATATAGAAAGGTTATAATTATATAGATCGACTTCCACGTATACGTTAGTTAATCTTAACTGTAACTGCCATTTTGATAATATAGTAAAATGTTATTGGTGAGCGCAATTAATTTTTTAAGTTTTTTCCACACAAAAATACTATTTTATGCTGGCCCTCTCGGCCCCCCCTCCAACCCCCATCCAATCTACCCCCTTCACTTTTCCCCCAGAGGCCCAAACAATAACCAACATTGTCTCAATATTATTTTACTGTACATCACTTGAATGGGTGTGGATCGTTCGTGAACGACTCAACTACTAACTGTGTCTCAGTCGATAAACGAACGATTCATCCAAGTATATGAACTGAATCACTAACATCTATCATCATTGACAAATACTAAACATTCCGGCCGTCAGTTCAGCGAAATTAAATAATTCTAAACATTTAATTTTATTTATTCCAACCCTTTTTTACTCCTTCATTTTATTTGAGGTATTTAACGTGCACATTATGAACCGATTTATTATATCAGTACACGACTTATAAACTAACAACAGACACAACATCCAGCCCTCGGCCGTTAATTTATCACTGTGAAAGTGGTAACTCACAATTCGCCAATGATATTTTTTTTTGCCATGGTCGGAAGTGAACCCGGGACCCGTAGCTCAGTAGACTGAAATAACGTATCGGACTATTTATTTGAATCGATCGATTATTAATTTAATGTGGTACAAGTCATTTGAAGATTTGCATATACTCACATATTAATATAGATATGTATGTGTGTATATTATTTATAATTCGACGATTAAATTAAAGAATCGAGCGAGCCTTAAGTATAATAACGTTCAACTATTAATCATCACACAAATATTTTGTTATATAATTTTGCTCAACATTGACAGCTAGTGCCATATTATATAACATTGTACGAATAAAATAAGACAGTATTTAAAAAACACCGATTTCCTGTAATAAAGTGTCTTATCAATACTAATTGCTTTATTTTCTCTATTTTAACTCTAGGCTCTTCCAAAGACCGCGTCAAGACGCCAGACAGTCCAGAAGGCGCGCGTCTTATGCTCTCTGCGACAACCCCTAACTCTACCGGAGGAAACAGCAACTCCGCCAGTCCTACGGCAGCAGCGATCTCTAGCAGCAGCGGCGGTAACAACGGAGTGCCAGCCACGGCGGCTCTGTCAGCGGCGCTCAGATATGCCACTTCTACTACCCCGGGGGTTTTGCAAAATGGAAGCAGCAGCGGTGGGGCTATGGTTACAGGAAGCGTGTCACCCGTGCTGAATGGGAGTGCAGGCAGCGGGGGTTAGTAGCATAATACAACTATAGACCGCATCGGAAGAGCAGGGTTCGAATCCCAGTCGCGTGTATTGAGGGAAGTTTTTCTCCCCATAAATTATATAAAGTCTGTTCACCGTAGGAATTGTTTTCTGAAAGGCCTTTTTCCCTACCAGAAAGCTGTTATATAGTAGGATATTGGTAAGAAAAGGACCTTTCAAAGAGTAATTCCTACCGTGAATGGAGTATACCACTATCCCTCCACACAAGTACGAGTACACTTAATATAAAATATAACCTCCCTAATCCCTAAAACCATTAGTGTAATTAGTACATAAGCGTATAACCCGAACGGTTAGTAAGACACGGTTAAATAAAAAGTCTCATCTCTCCTAGAAAAGGGGACAATGTCTCCTTAAGGTTGGTTGTACAGTTAGTGTAGAGTAGTTTCCCAAACTTCCGCCAGTCGCGTTATTCCATCGCGTCCATCGCCCAACCAACGTACTGTACCTCTTTCAGCTCGAAACAAATACCTACCATCATATAAAGCAGTGTTTGTCAAAATGTGCTCCACGGGACCCCCAGAGTTTAATTATTATAATGAATTAAATAATTGTGATTACTTATAATACAAAAAATATAAATGAATACGATTAAATAATGAAATATACAAAATATGATGTAGACCCAAGTCAAATATAAAAGGAAATCTGTACCAACCTTAATTCAATAAAACCAGACCATTATTTTTCAAAAGTTATGAGGTTTAAAAAGTTAATATTAATCCAAATACTATCGATATATTTATATTATGATTTATTTTTTAATATCTCATTTAATTAATTAATTTTCGTCTTGTATTTACAGTCGTAAAATGGAATAACCTAGAAATGATGTTTTTCCTGAATACAATATTCAAACACCACCACCCACCTTTTCTTCCAGGGCCACGTTGGTTGGTCCATCAGTGCACTTAACCTACATCTGGTGGTCGTCCGTTACCAAAACTTTGATAAACACTGATATACAGAATAAAACATGAGTGGTAAGTTAAACACAGCTGTGACGGAGAGAAAGAGGCGTTTACAGGGCCAACATATTACATTAAAATATGCGGTTAGTCTGTTTATCACACTTACTATTGTAAACAAACAATTTTATGGTTAATAAAACACATTGATACGTCATGTACCCTCTGAAATACATTGCGTACCCCTGGAGGTACGTTTACCACAGTTTGGGAGACCCTGATATAAGGAATTAACCCACACTAGGCTCACTCTAGGATTGAATGTTTCACTTTATGTTTTTCAAAATATTATACATGTGAATACTTTGTGAATTTATTAAATATTAATCCTAGATCCATAATTTTAAAAGAGAACAAAAATATATTGTGACCAAATGAAACAAAAAAGACCTAACGCGACTCATTCATACAAGTATGCCTGACATGTTAAAAGAAATAAGCCAAAAATATTTGATAAAAGTAAAACTATAAATATTCGTTTCACCTCTCGATGTAAACCTGGATGTTTACTTCTCTCAGGTAGCATCAGTCCCCCGCTACCCTTGTCCCTCTCGATGCTGGACGCCGGGACGCCCGCAGGCGCCGCGGCGCGCACCCTTGGCAAGATGAAGAGGTTCCTCAGCACGCTGGTGCAGTTTGGTGGCGACATCTCTCCGGAGACGGGGGACCGGGTTCGAGCCCTCATCTTTAGTCTAGTCGTAAGTGCAGCCCGTTGCTAACTCCACAGTAAAGTTTGATTCTCACGTTCGCCGCTCTGCTAGAGTAGCGCTAGCTTACAACAGCTGATTATTCTTGTTTTATTTTCTAGTAGGTAGACATATATTTTAGATCATCCTCCCGATGGATGACTTAAAATTATAACGCTGTGTCGTGGCACAATCCAATACACATGTAAGTAACCCGCTTCGGTGGCCGTATCGTCTAAGGAGCTACTCTAGAAGTAGACCAGATTGCCGATGACGGGGAGATTGAGGTTCGAATCTAGGCCGGGTGTACTGAGGGTGGTTAATCCTAAATGGTTTTCAACTCCCTTTATACGTAAATGCGGGTACTCTTCCTATAAATATAACCCTCAAAATTTCTAAAACAATTAGATTAATTAATACATAGGCGCATAACTCGAACTGGTAGTACGACGCGGTGCTAAAAAAAAGTACACACTTTCCGCTACTGGGTTATTTCAAATCAATAATAGACCTATTATTGTATTCGAGATACTTTTTTAGTTTTTTTACGAATCTATAATATCTCGAGTACTACAGGATGTAGGGGAGTCAAGGAATAGAGAGTTTGAGAGTTTTCTATCCAAACATAACATAAGTTATAGTTCATTAGGTCAAGTAACCAGTATCAATGAGGTCAGGGTTCAAATCCTTGTTGGGTGTGATGAGGATTTTTTTTCTAAATAGATTTCTATTCTACTACCACACAAATCTTGGTACATTTCCTCTAAATTATATCTTCCTCAGTCCTGCCTCATTAGAGTAGCTAAATGAACAACCAATAAAAAAAAGTATGACAGATAAATAAGGTTTGTTCAAGTAATAAATAAAATTATGTTTACAAATTGAGGATTATACAGTTCAATTTTCATAGGAGGGTCCTTATTTGACAGCTAGAAAAGTTGATAGATCCACGTATTCATACGTCAAGTCATGGGAGAAATAGTTCTTATATTTGATATATATAAAATATCACTAATAAAATGGTAAAACGCTATCAATTTTCTTCCCCCAAAAGAGGTTTGTATTTTCTAAAGGATCCTCGCTCCTAACACGCGTGTGATGGTCGGTTTCAGAGCAGCAGTATAACAATTGAGGAGTTTCATCACTCGCTACAAGACGTCACCAACTTCCCTCTGAGGCCCTTTGTCATCCCTTTCCTCAGGGCTCACCTACCCTTGCTGCAGAGGGAGCTCAACGGACTGGCCAGGATCGCCAAACAGGTAGGAACTCGAGAAATAACTGTCATTTTCTGAAATTGTGGATTCTCTTTGGAATATTCTTGAAATTTAATTTTTGGTCTATTGGCTTTCACTAAAAAATAATAATGTGGAAATAGGTTGGGTAGATCTTTGAGAGTCGATGTAGAAGGAAATCGTTCTACGTTCTAAATTTATAAATTCTTACTTTGTAATGACCCTCATTTTTATATTTAATATCTTTTCCAAATTTAAATATTTATTTTTATTTTAGTTTAAATACTATTTATATATCATTCTATTTGGTAGCCACACCACATTAGCGCTGTGTTTATTTCATGGTACTATCTTTTTCTGTAAAAACTTTCCATAGTGATGTCATCTTCCTTTGTTCGGGACGGGTAAGTCCCTATAAACGAGAACTGCGTCACGCTGTGCTGGAAACAGTAATCTTTGTATTAAAATGGCGTAGTATTTTGTTTAAAAAATAATTAAATATTAATAAAGACATGTAAATTAAAAGGTGTTTTAGTGAAATAATAATTTAATATTCAACTACCTGTAGAATCTACGTCTCAGAAGAGCATGATGTCATGGAACGTAGCCATAGTTAATCAATTTTTTTTAATAAAGTCAATAATTGATACTAAAATCACCGGGCAATAACGACAAAGAAAAGGATTACGAAAATTGGAACCCACCGCTGGTCACGGGTACTCACGTGATCGCCATGGTTGGAACCCACCGCTGGTCACGGGTACTCACGTGATCGCCATGGTTGGAACCCACCGCTGGTCACGGGTACTAGCGTGATCGTCATGGTTGGAACCCACCGCTGGTCACGGGTACTCACGTGATCATAACTTATCACAAAAGACGTTGCAACTTTTTGAAATGTTTTTATTATAGTTTTGACTTTTGCGAAAGAAATACTTATATTTTTTTTAGCACCGCGTCTTAATACCTGTTCAGGTTATAAGCATACGTACTAATTACGCTCATGAGTTAAGGATGAGGAAGTATGTATTAGGAGGAAGTGTACCTACATTTGCATGAAGGTAAAGTGAAAAACTATATCTAAAAAAAACCTCAATACAACCGACCGGAATTCGAACCCCGTTCTCTCTGTCATAGGCAGTCTAGTCTATTGCGATGGTGACACCTTAGACCATGTGGCCACCGAAGCAGATTATATCAATATTTACATCACTTATAAATTAACAATAATATAATTTATAAAGTTGAGTTAAATATATTACGACCTCTGCAGATGTAATCATCTATATTTCAAAACGCAACTAAAACTTTACAATAAATGTTATTTCTCACATCAAAACTTGTGTAGACGACTCTCTAAACTTGCAAATATTATTATTTTTTTATGTTTTTGACAGACTTTAACCAGGTTTTTCCTCATTTCTTTATTAATGTTCTAAACATCGGTTGTTATTTCCTTAGAGCCGTGGGAAAAAAAAAGAGAGAAAAAACCTAAATAAAAAAAATATATGTATAGAACACACCCATACAAAATTAAAGGTTTGAAGTATGACGAAAAACTTTTGTAATAACTCGGATTGGAAGGGGTAAGGGGACAGAGAGGGGAAACTGGGGACAGGCTTTTCGTCATAATTTTATATCTGGAGAGAGAGAAAGAGAGAGAAGTGTTTATACTCTCCTCTCTTGTTCGTTAAGGAGACCCTTTCCGTCGATTACCTACAAATACAACACTTAGCCTCATATTTTAACATTATTTCGCTACAATAAAAAGTATCCATGATATTAAGCAAATTTAATTATACTATACATACAAATAGGCCAACCTTAAAAAAAAATTAACACCGTGTCTTACTACCCGTTCGGGCTATACGCCTATTTACTAATTACACTATTGGTTTAGGGATTAGGAAGGTTTAATTCAGATTAAGTGCATCCGCATTTGCGTGTAGGAAGGTGGAAAACAATTTAGGAAAAACCATCCTCAATGCACCCGACCGATGACCTTAAAATTAATTTTAGCGTAGATCTATAGTCTGTACACTCTGTTTTAGTAAAATGAGCGTCGTGGCAACTTTTTAAATGAAAAGAAAAAGTAGTCATTTAATTCCAGGACACCCTCGACGGATATTCGACAGTTGTTGAAGTCACCGTGTGAAGAAAATTAAATTCTCATTGTTTTTATTGGAGAAATATTTTATTCACCCGCTTCGGTGGCCGCATGATCTAAGGCGCAACTCTCGCAGTAGATTAGACTGCCTATGACGGGGAGATCGAAGTTCAAATTTCGATCGGTTATATTGAGAGTTTTTTCCCAAAACGGTTTTCCCATTCTACCTCCACGCAAATTCGGGTACACCTCATCTAAATATAACCTTCCAAATCCCTAAAGCTATCATCGTAATTAGTAGACAAGCCGAACGGGCAGTAAGACGCGGTGCTAGTCGCGAGCGAGTATTTCTCCCAGCTCACAGGTCCTGTGTCCCTGAATCGATCTCTGTCTAGTCGGGCTACGTCTCTCTCTCTCACTCCTGGTATTTGGAAGTCTGTTACATTTGGCGCACCTTGGAGAAGTCGTAAAAATTAGAAACGAAAGTGTCGGCAGTAACAAAGGCCGGGAGGGTTGGAGACGAATTGCTACCGGGAGATTCTCAAGTTGGAGCTAACTTCCCTCACACGGTGTGCCAAAACCTGCCTTCTACAAGTTCCCTGGAGAGATTAGGTGTATCTTTATTACTACCAGGTCGGTTTATACACTTATGTACTAATTACGTTAGTGTGCTAAGGATTAGGAAAGTTATCTTTTGAGGAAGTGTACCCACATTTGTGTGGAGGGAGAGTAGAAAAACATTTTGGCAAAACCACCCTCAATACACCCGACCGAGATTCGAACCTCGATCTCCCCGTCAGCGGCAGTCTAGTCTACCGCGATAATAGCGCCTTAGACCAAGCGGCCAACTAAACGGGTCGGATGAATATCGAGACACGGTGGAAATATATATTTGTGGGAGATAAGACACACCAGGGGCGTGTCGTGGAGTGTTGTCAGGGTAAACAGAGCTTGTGTTCTCTCCTACTCGTTCCCCATTCAACCAACCATAACACGAATACCTTGCTTAAGGCCCTTGGCCCTGTCGAGTGTAAGTCTAGAACCTATTTTGTGAGATGGTGGGCGGGAGGTTGAAAGGTGTGGCGTGGCTTCACAACCGATCAAAGTATCCTTCCGCGCCAAAAATAATAGTTGGATGACGGAAACCGTTGATGGCACTAGCTACCGGACAGGTCTTGCGAAAAAATCATACGTTTGGAAATACCAGTTTTCTCGAGAACGAGTGAAATTTTTATTTTAATATTTTCAACACCCCTTCTAAGATAATGTATCGATGTTTATTAATTGTTACATTTTCTTATTTTTTGTTATGAATCCGGCAGTTTTATATTGAAAAATGTCAATTCTATCGATATTTGATCACTGTTAAAATGATTTAGGTGGCGTGTATATAAAAAGTATAAATTAATCAACATGCTTCTATTCTTGAACAAATCGTTTCTGAAAAGAAAATTGCAAAACAATAAAAATTGTTGAAGATAACCGTTTGTTCCCATTGATCTGCATTTCCACGCCAAGTGAAAAGGGCCAATCGCCTTTAGTGCCCGGCCAATGATTGCTCTACTGAGTGTCGAGAACAATTCACAGCTACAGATCCTCACCCTGGAAATACTTGTCCATCTACACTATCCACGTCTCCAAACATTTACATTTGTAATGGTTGATTGTTGACCAATTATAATTGAGCGATAAAAACAAACAAACATCTTATGTAACTTTATAAGAGAAACTGTCGCGAGCGTTCCCCTAGGAAGTAATATATCTTTGCACTCGACCGTACAGGGTAAGGGTGTGGGAAATCTTGAAGAGAGGGTTGATCCATTTAGCGAATATGGCGCGTGGCGCGTGGCGCGCCTCTAAACTGGCGCTAATTAAACAAAGTGCCGGTCTGACATGAGGTAACGCCGCTGCAGGAGTGAGGGGGGGGGGTAACTTGACGCAACGTTATTCTTACAAGGGGTTTCGCAATCACTTAACTTGAAACGAGAACACCTCCGACCAAATAATCAGGGCGTGCAAATATTATCCGGAGAGAGTGTAAAAATGGTGCAACTTTAACCCCAAAATATCCCCCAAGATACCCTACGACTTTTTTACATGCTCCGTTTCTCTGTTCTCTAAACAAGGAGCAAACTGGTGGTAACAGCTACGGTGACGTCACCATTACGTCATCATTTGTGCTTCCTTTGATTACGAAGGATTTACTTCCAAAATAAATAACGCTACTTTGATTAAAATCGCTACTGAAAATGGCTGACTTTTTATTTTTAGCTTCGTGTCTTACTGCCCGTTAGGGTTATATGCTTTATATACTAACTACGCTAGTATGTTAGGGGTGAATAAGGTTGAAATTAGAATAAGTGTACTCGCAATTGCATGGATAAATATTGGGAAACCATTTAGGTAAAACCACCCTCAGTACACCCGACTGGGATTGAACCATGACCTCCTAGTTAGTCTGGTCTAACACGAGTGGACGACACTTTCAGGCCAACACAAAATATTGTACCATGTAACACAATAACATTTAAGTTACTTTCTCATAAAATTTCTTGTAGTTAGCAACAACAAATTTAAAGATCAGCTATCATTAAAGTAGACTTAAATACCTTTCTTCTAAAAAAAATTTAAAAAATGTTGTGATAATCAAATTAAGCATTCTTTAGATATAAATAAATTTAAATAAAATTGTTATAGTAATTTTTTTAATCAGTTATAAGTAAACTAAACTCATATAATTTTATTTAAACGACACTATGTATTTTTAGCATATAAAATACTCCTCAGCTATCCATTCTGAACAAAATTTGTTGGAGACATTTTATAAAAAAAATTAAATCTTCAAAAATTAGTTCTAAGTAAAATACTCTTAGTTTTTAGCCTAGAATCAAATTTACAATTTGAGCTCGAGGTATGACGATTTAACATATTAATATATAAAGTTTGATTAAAATCCTTCAAATCGTTTCGTCTTTAACCCCGGATATAGCCACAGAAAGGGAACAGACAGACAAACAGGGGCAGACAGAATTGTTAGACTACCTTTTTGGAGTTTGGAGACATGTATAATACATAACAATAACAAGGTCAAAATTGTTCACTATTTAGATACATACTTTCTCTAGATAAGAAAATAAAAATAGTATATTTTAGTAAAAAAATAACTTCATTTTTCTCTCTAAGTGAAAATAAAATGTAAATCCCACTAGGCTATTTTACTGAAAGAGTATTTTTTTTAAATTCAAATTTTTCTTAAAAGAAACACTACGACCACTAACTGGTATCATATTTTCCCCTCGGATTTCCAATCAACCATCACAGAGTTTAATTGGTAATATGTAAATGTCTTATCAGAAACTTGATTGATTCATTTCAAACAAATTACTTTTTCCATTTATTCTTTTCTATTTAACAGAAAAGCTGAACTAATAATATACGACTAATTAAATCTTCACTCATTACTAAAAAGGTAGGAAAAGAAAAATACTTCGAAGGGAAGAAAAAAATAAGGGTAGGGAGGGAGAGAAAAAGTTGAAAAAGTTGTAAAAGTTTCGCAGCGAAAGGTTTTAGCTGTCAAAAAACAACTTGTTTTAAAGTTTACTTTTAAAACTTGGCTTTTGTTAGTTCCGTGTACTTTCAAAAAAAAGGAAAGTAAGGGGGGTGGTTTTTTTTAGTGGCTTGTTAGGGGTTGGAGAGGGCTGATGGATAGAACTCAATCAAGGAACCAGTGCAAGAGGTAAATTGGCGCAACTCCAAAATAGTAGGGGTTTTTAAAATGAAAGGTTCTCGTGTTTCTTTTATTTTTGTTTAAATGATCTTAATTTCAAAAGTATTGGCTTCAATAATTTATATTTTTTCCAAGCGTACGGCATATATGACCGGAAGGGACAGGACATCCAGGTTATTTCCCCTGTATGTAGACTATTACAGTAGCCCCATGGCTTCTTTGGTGCTGACTGATGGCTTTGAAAAGTTACCAGACCAAATTATGTATCCCTACGCCGAACCATATGATCTGCAAAAACATGTGTTTAGCAGTTGTCACTTACTGACAGTCAAAATTTAGGTATATACCTAACTGTTGACTGTCAGAAGTCAGGTGTGAGCTGTCAGTCAGCACCAAAGAAGTCATGGGGCTACTGTAGCTGCACAGAGCATTACCCAAGATACACCACAGGAGGTTGTCTATACGTTGTACCCCCAATTAGTTGATTCTTAACCTAACTTGAGCCTAACTAACCAAACCCTGTTGACCGTTGGAATAATTCCTCTTAAGAGAAAAATATCCAAGGTACCGGCCGGGAATAGAACCCGGAACCCCTAAGTTTGCAATCATGTGCACTGACCACTAATACCCCAGGGGGCTGGATATATAATTTAAAATAAGAAAATCGAAGGCGTTTGATTTAAAATTTGCCGCAATATTTTATCGCCGCCTTTTCAACGTTAGCGGTGGTAGTTACAGGTCGTTAGGCAATGGACTAGGTCATAGTCGACCAAGAGGTCGAGGGTCAAATCCCTGCTGGATTTACTGGGATTGGTGTTTTTACACCCCTCCTCCCCCCTCCACATTGATGTAAGGGTATTTCCTCTAGAGAAGTGGGGTTCAACATTTTTACTCGCTCACCCCCAAATATAATTTTTCTTCAACTTTGTTCCTTTAAAGTTGTTGGTGCATAACGCAAGCTATATATATTTATTTCTCATTTATAACTTATAATTCAATACACTATTTTGTATGTAATTTATTTGAATCTCCTTAGGTGTAGATATAATGCATTTCATGTATCCCCTTAAGATGTTTTCAGGTCCCCAGGTTGAACACCACTGCTCTAAACTACCCTTCTTATTCCTAACCCCTAAATTAAGTTGTTAATGACCCGTGTGTTTAGCATGTGTGTTAAAAAACAAACTTTGTTTGATAATCTTCTCTTGTTAACGGCAACTGGTATGTAACTGCACTACCATTCACGTGTCATGATGGGAATCGAGATCAGCCAAATCTTTAGTTTATCTCTCTATCTTCTCACTGGGACCGTCAATTGATTTTATCTACACACCAAAATGGTCAATTTACTTATAACTGATTATTAGAATGGTTAACTTATTGCTAGATGCTCACAAGAATGGTCAATTCATCTTTATGTGTTCACTAGAATGGTCAACTAGTCTTTATATGTTCCCTAGAATGGTCAACTGATATTTATAGGTTCACAGAATGGTCAGCTGATCTTTATATGTTCATTGAAATGTTCAACTGGTCTTTATGTGTTCACTATAATGGTCAACTGGTTTTTATGTGTTCACTAGAATGGTCAACTGGTCTTTATGTGTTCACTATAATGGTCAACTGGTCTTTATGTGTTCACTAGAATGGTCAATTGGTCTTTATGTGTTCACTAGAATGATCAACTGATCTTTATATGTTCCCTAGAATGATCAACTGATCTTTATATGTTCCCTAGAATGGTCAACTGATCTTTATATGTTCATCAGAACAGGTATTTGATCTCAGCACTTTCAGTAAGACTTACATTGCTGACCTGAATATTAATACTGCTGAATTTATAGGCTACCTTTCCTTCGTTCCAAACATCATTTTGCACGCGCCGTTTTACCTTTGTCCAAACAAGATATGTACTTACTCAATTGCTTCTTAAAATTACTTTTCAGCCTAATACGTTAGTTAGATAATGTTTTCCTAGTTGGTATTTTGTGCTAGTAATCTTAATGTTTGTTTTAGTTTTTCGCAATTGGCATTCCCTAATATAAGGACGTAGGATAAAAAGGGTGAATTTTAAGTAAAAACTCACAATCTTCTCGGACCAGTCAAACAAACTTGTGATAAGCTAACTTTCTTGATGGAAATAAAAATATTGTAGGATTAAAATAATTACTATAAACTGCTATTTATAATTTATACTATTTCAAGTGTATTTACAAATGAGGTGGTACCTATATCTTCCATACAAGAATCACAAACTAGCTTAACCTAGGACTCCACACTCAAACTACCCACCCAAATATTATTAATTTCTTTTAGCCGCCTGGTGTAAAACAAAGTTTCTTTCTACCTGAAGTCTTCCTTCCTCAGCCATCCAGCTACGTGGGGTGGATTTTAAAAACACAATTTCGATTCGAATGGAGTTGTCCTATTTCACCACCCAGCGCAGAAAAAATAACAAACCAAAGTCTTTCCTTGCTTAGGAAAATAAAGGATTAAAAATAAGAATGATAATGAAGGGCGCACGAAAATAAATGAAGAGAAAGAAGAAAATAGAAGTAAAGTTGAAACTTTAAATTAAAGAAATCTTCTAAAGAAACCGGATAGACAAACAATAGCGGGAAAAAGGGGGGAGGGGGGTGAAGATCTATATGGAATTCAAATATTGATAAAGAAAACACAAAATGTGTGGATTGAATAATGAAATATTGTAGATGAGAAAAAAGCAACCTGTAAATCTGTTTTAAAAATTACTTTATTTTACATAACACCATAAACATAAAAAAGGACTAAACCGATTGTTTCAAACATATTTCAGAGATATTGATTTTGTAAGCACTAATTTCCATAAGATTCTAGAAACATCAAAGTGGCAGAAGACCTTGTGTGCGGGGAGTTTTTTCTCTTTTTTAAACAACTAGAATAAAATATATTTAGTTCATTTGTTTCACAAACTGATACGTGATGATAGTACAATGGATCATTACTGATAACTGAATCAAATATAACTAAGAGAAAAATAATCTGGACATGGGAATCGAACCCGGGTCAACCCAAAGGTCCCGTGTCCAGATTTTCACTATTCCCCTATTTGGAAGTATAAAATAGTTTTTTTTAGCACAGTGGTTTACTACCCGTTCGGGTTATACGGTGTTGTACTAATTACATTAATAGTTTTAGGGATTAGGAAGGCTATAATGAGAGAAAGTGTACCCTCATTTGCGTGGAGGGAAAGTGGACAACTATTTTGGAAAAACCACCCTCAGTACACCCGACCGAGATTCGAACCTCGATCTCCCCTTCATTGGAAGTCTAGTCTAATGCGAGAGTAGCGCGCTAGACCACGCGGCCACCGAAGCGGGTTTTTAGTCGAATTAAGATAGCGGTGTACGGCTAGAGAGAGATTGAAACAAATAATATCACGTCTATTTCAAGAACTACATTACAGACCTTAAGGTGGGATGATGGGGGGCGCGAGGGAAAGATGGTGTTTTTGCAATTTTTATTGCAATTTTTTTTGTTGCCAAAATAAATAAAATAATGTTCCATTAGAAACATAGTTTAATTTTTTCAAGTGGTGATATCAACATTTGTTGAATATCTGTCGAGGGTGTCCTGGAATTTAATGACAACTTTTTATCTTCATTTAAAAAGTTTGTTAGACAATGCCGCTCTGCTCATGACAGATATTCAACAACTGTTGATATCACCGTGTGAAGAAAATTAAATTCTATGTTTGTACTTGAGCAATATTTTATTTATTTTGGCTAAAAAAATTGTTTGCTATAAAAACTGAAAAAACACTGACCTTTTCTCGCGTCCCCTTCCACCCCACCTTAAGAATTATTCATACTTAACTTTTTAAGGTCGACCTCGGTAGTCATGGGGTAAAGTACTTGCCTCAAGACTCGATAATCGTGGGTTAAAACCCAGCTGAAGTTGATGGATTTTTATTCAGTAATAACTTCCTTCGGAGGGTAAGTAAAACCGTCGGTCCCATGTCGATTGTGGACATGTGGAAAAACCCTGGAATGAATGTGAACATACCTTTACAAGTGAAATTATTTTAACCTCTCGCTCATAGAAATTCAACGGGGAATCACTACACGCCCAGAATTTCTACCAGATGGTGCGGGCAGATCTAATCATATGAAAGGCTGAGAGTTTGCACAGAGAAAACACACTAAATCAATCTTCGGTTTAAATAAGAACCACAACTTCCCAACGTCCACTTGTACAAAATCTGTTTTAATGGATCTAGAATAATGTATTGTACCCTGAGAGTATGCAGTCTTACCTCGACTGATTACACTATGGCCCTATCTTACAAGCTGCGCCATATTTGAACCAAGCAAGGTAGCAGTCTTACCTTGACTGATTACACTATGGCCCTATCTTACAAGCTGCGCCATAGTTGAACCAAGCAAGGTAGCAGTCTTACCTTGACTGATTACACTATGGCCCTATCTTACAAGCTGCGCCATAGTTGAACCAAGCAAGGTAGCAGTCTTACCTTGACTGATTACACTATGGCCCTATCTTATAAGCTGCGCCATAGTTGAACCAAGCAAGGTAGCAGTCTTACCCTGACTGATTACACTATGGCCCTATCTTACAAGCTGCGCCATAGTGTAACCCGTCATGGTAAGCTTCCTAACTTACAAGATAAACAATCAGTACCCTTCGCTTACGCTGGAAGGTAGCAAGCTTACCTTCCATTGTTCCACTATGGCGCAGCTTGTAAGATAGGGCCATAGTGTAATCAGTCAAGGTAAGACTGGAACCGTTCTTGGTTCCACTATGGTACAGCTTATAAGATAGGGCCATAAGTTTAATCAGTCAAGGTAAGACTGGAACCGTTCTTGGTTCAACTATGGTGCAGCTTATAAGATAGGGCCATAGTTTAATCAGTCAAGGTAAGACTGGAACCGTTCTTGGTTCAACTATGGTACAGATTATAAGATAGGGCCATAGTGTAATCAGTCAAGGTAAGACTGGAACCGTTCTTGGTTCCACTATGGTACAGCTTATAAGATAGGGCCATAAGTGTAATCAGTCAAGGTAAGACTGCTACCTTTCAAGGTAAACCCAGTGTACATTTTTTTTTTACGAATTTAACTGCCTCAGATAATAACACCCCTATCTGTTGATAATTTTCTAGATAAAACTTACAATATAGCCTATAGCACATTAAAACCTTAAAAGCCATCATTTTGAAAGTATTTATAACGAAGCTTTACAAGCTTATTGGGCCCGAAGCTCTGGGAACGAATTGCTCTGCATAAAGCCACGCCTCTATTCACGTTTCGTCTGGCTTAGGTTTTTATACACAGCTTAATAATACATTGATGACAATCGGGTGCATTAACAAAGTTTAGTACACTACTGCTATTTACACGTGATCACTCTCCCATCAAGACTGTACTAGGAAAGGAAGTAATTATTAAGTTTTACAAAATGGCGGATAGATAAACTATTTAAAAGCTATTTCTTGGTTAAGTGTAGTTCTGAAATGGTTCCTTGCATAAAAGTCTTAATGCAACGGTAAAATGTGTGCACTAATATTAATAATAACAGTTATTTTTATTCTAGATCTATGTTGTTGGTGACCTGGTGGTCTAGGGGTAAGGTGTCAGACTTCTGTGCTGAGGGTCCGGGGTTCAATCCTCGGTCCCAGCACAGATTTAAATCACCCTACCATTACACATTAGCGTAAGTGCGTATAAACCGAACGGGTAGTAAGACGCGGTAATAATAATAATAATAATAATAATCTGTGTTGTTAAGTTTGCTCTTCGCGTTAATTCGTCGTCTAAATATTCGGTTATTTTTGAGATGAAAATCAAGGACATGACTCGTTCGCGTCGCTGACATTTTAATTTGGTTATAACTGTAATAAGTTGGCACTATTGCCAGAACTCTTTTTTTATATACCCAATCCGGGCTTTACGCATTTTAATTACACCTATGAGTTCAGATTAGGAAGGTAGAATTTATAAGAAATGTATCCACATTCGCATAGAGGAGAGTGGGAAACACATATATGAAAAAACACTCTAAGTACACCTTGTCTGGGTGCAAACCCCGGCCTTCTCATCACCGGCACACCGTATTGGATGATCCTAACATTTAGTCCACACGCTCACCGATCACTTACTATTCGAAATATTTAGGTTAATAGGAGAGGGATGAGTAAAGTATAATTCAGAGGAAATTTACTCATGTTCGCGTGGAGGGAGAGGGGGAAAACAAACCTTCAGTACACCTGGCAGAGACTCGAACCCTGAACTCCTGATCAGAGGCTGACTCGTTAGCCCGCGTGCCTAACGAAGCGGGTGTTCGCAGAACTAAGAGCCAAGACTCAACTAGGGCTGGTTTTCATTACGATCACAATCTTGTCGAGAGTCATAAGAACCCTCCTTTATTGTTCAGTGGATTTGAATGAATATAAACCCTCTTTTTATGTTCAGTGGACTTGAATTGATATGAACCCTCCTTTATTGTTCAGTGGATTTGAATGAATATGAAACCTTCTTTTATGTTCAGTGGATTTGAATGGATATGAATCCTCCTTTACTGTTCAGTGGACTTGAATTGATATGAACCCTCCTTTATTGTTCAGTGGATTTGAATGAATATAAACCCTCCTTTATTGTTCAGTGGATTTTAATGAATATGAACCTTCCTTGATTGTTCAGTGGATGTTAATAAATATGAACCCTCCTTGATAGTTTAGTGGATTTGAATGGATATGAATCCTCCTTTACTATTCAGTGGACTTGAATTGATATGAACCCTCCTTTATTGTTCAGTGGATTTGAATGAATATGAAACCTTCTTTTATGTTCAGTGGATATTATGTTCAGTGGATTTGAATGGATATGAATCCTCCTTTACTGTTCAGTGGACTTGAATTGATATGAACCCTCCTTTATTGTTCAGAGGATTTGAATGAATATGAACTCTCCTTTTATGTTCAGTGGATTTGAATGGATATGAACCCTTCTTTACTGTTCAGTGGACTTGAATTGATATGAACCCTCCTTTATTGTTCAGTGGATTTAAATGAATATGAACCCTCATTTATTATTTAGTGGATTTGAATGAATATGAACCCTCTTTTTATGTTCAGTGGATTTGAATGGATATGAACCCTCTTTTTATGTTCAGTGGATTTAAATGAATATGAACCCTCCTTTATTATTTAGTGGATTTGAATGAATATGAACCCTCCTTTTATGTTCAGTGGATTTGAATGGATATGAACCCACTTTTTATGTTCAGTGGATTTATATGAATATGAACCCTCCTTTATTATTTAGTGGATTTGAATGAATATGAACCCTCTTTTTATGTTCAGTGGACTTGAATTGATATGAACCCTCCTTTATTGTTCAGTGGATTTGAATGAATATGAAACCTTCTTTTATGTTCAGTGGATTTTGAATGAATATGAACCCTCTTTTTATGTTCAGTGGATTTGAATGAATATGAACCCTCCTTTATTATTTAGTGGATTTAAATGAATATGAACCCTCCTTTATTATTTAGTGGATTTAAATTAATATGAACCCTCCTTTATTATTTAGTGGATTTGAATGAATATGAACCCTCTTTTTATGTTCAGTGGACTTGAATTGATATGAACCCTCCTTTATTGTTCAGTGGATTTGAATGAATATGAAACCTTCTTTTATGTTCAGTGGATTTGAATGGATATGAATCCTCCTTTACTGTTCAGTGGACTTGAATTGATATGAACCCTCCTTTATTGTTCAGTGGATTTGAATGAATATGAACCCTCCTTTTATGTTCAGTGGATTTGAATGAATATGAACCCTCTTTTTATGTTCAGTGGATTTAGGTTATTACAACATCTCGACTAATAATTTTTTTTTAATACTGGCTAGGGAACGACACCTTGTTTTTCAGGTTTAGTGATCCATCCTGCTGATGAGCTTTTTATAATATGATATGAACTATTTAGACTAGCGGTCAACATACCTGGCCTCTAATCTAGAGGTCCCGGGTTCTATTCCCGGTGGTACCATAGCCCCATAGGTACTCAACTCGAAGAGAAATATTTCCTATGGTTGCCATGGTCTGGTTAATTAGGCTGCTTAAGTTATTTATAAGACTTCTACTGGCACCACATAATAATCGTTATCATCATCATCATCATCATCGGGACTAAGTAACCTCACCTACATGGTCCCCCAACCTCAGAAGACACTGTCAGAAGAAGAGCAGTCGACAAATCCTGGTGGCGTACGCTAAAAAATAAAAAATAAACTGTCAGATATAAGGGATACTCCTTAATCAAGATAGTTTATTTAGTTGCTTGAATCTAAAAATCATTTAATAAAATAGTACAAATCTAAACCTTGGAAGCTCTCTCTAAGGAAATAGCTCTGATGAATCCACTGCCACGAAGTGAAGTGGCGACCCAATATAGGGTGGGTATGGTGAACACACTTCACATAACTCAGGACCCGATGTTAGTGGGTTCAAACCCAGCCGAGGTCGAAGTATTTTTCTTGAGAGATAAAAATCTATAGCACAGCTTCCTTCGGAGGGTAAGTAAAGCCTTCGGTCCCAGTCGATTGTGGAGATGTAAAAGAACCCTGGAAGGTATGTTAAAATATATTTACCGGAAAAATTGGCAGGCCCTTTCGCTCTCGCTCTTAGACATTCTCGTACGCTGATACAATCAGTCGGTTCAGAAAGTGCGCATTAAATATCTCGAATAAATAAAAGATAAACACAAACAAAAACATTCAATGATGAGAGCGACAGGTAAGATATTTGTTTCTATGTGAATTTCGTTATATCCTCCCCCCCCCCCCGCCCCCCTCAATCCACCCACCTCTGCAGGTGTGAAGGGAGAAAGAGGTATTTTCTATTTTTTTTATAATTAGATCGAATTTGGTAGAAATGTTTGTCTAAAAGTTAAATAATACTTTGAAGAGAAGATCCGTTGACTGCCAAAGAGATTGTAATAGTCCTACACAATGAGGGGCCCTAATTTGTATTGGGAGTTAAGTAAATTAGCGCATCATAAACAAATTACAAAATATAGCGCTGTCTATGCGCTATTTTTTACAAATCATGTTTTATAACTAACAAATAAGAATGGTCAAAATACGCAAATAAATCTTGTACTTTAGCTAGTGATAAATTTAGTACACTTTGAGCCAAATAAGCCCTTTTATTTTGCATTGTATGTATCGTGGACCTAATTGTATATCTATCTATCTGCATTGGTGTTCACACAATTTAAAGCGTCAGGCTCGCTATGGACTGGGGTTGCCAATGACGAAGATTTCTAATTTAGAATTAAGTCAAGGTGCATATGATTTAACACTGTGATTTTACCATCCCCTCTCCAAGCTAATGATGTTACATTTACTTTAATATCCTTCATTCCCCCGACACCATAGACTAAACCGTTAAATAAATCTGGTATTAAAACTTACTAAACTCTATATATAAGCTCTAAAGTGAATCACTTTTGGTAACCGCCTGTGATGAAAAAAATAAATATCAAACCACTCCTCCGTAACTCAAAATGTATCGCAGATGTTTTTAGTTGCATCTGTCACGGGAATTATTCTTGGTGGGCTTTTTTTTTAGATATGAAAAGAATTCCTTTATTTGGTCTAGCAAAACCTCCCTTTCAGAGTCCTCGCTGATCGATAATGTCGCGGTTCGCAATACTGCGGGCTGCAAATTAATATGCAAAGAAGTACGAATCTATTTTATTTCTCCTTCCTCAAAACTGTCACCTTGATGTTCTGCACACAGAAAGAAAGAGTATTTATTTTTATTTTCATGTGAAGATTATCTAAAACTTCACGCAATAGAAATTAAAATGTTCCCCAAATTACTTTTTTTAAATAATTTGTTTATGATCACACCTTGTTCTAAATAGCTCATTAGCTGTTACCAGTGCCCGCTTCTGTGCCCGCATAGTTTAGGGTGTCACTCTCCCAATAAACTAGACTGAATAATGTTGTGACTTGTGCCGTTGTTATAGACGCCCCAGCAGTATCAGGAGTAATGTTGTGACTTGTGTCGTTGTTACAGACACCCCAGCAGTATCCAGAATAATGTTGTGACTTGTGCCGTTGTTACAGACACCCCAGCAGTATCCAGAGTAATGTTGTGACTTGTGCCGTTGTTACAGACACCCCAGCAGTATCCAGAATAATGTTGTGACTTGTGCCGTTGTTACAGACACCCCAGCAGTATCCAGAATAATGTTGTGACTTGTGCCGTTGTTACAGACACCCCAGCAGTATCCAGAATAATGTTGTGACTTGTGCCGTTGTTACAGACGCCCCAGCAGTATCCAGAATAATGTTGTGACTTGTGCCGTTGTTACAGACACCCCAGCAGTATCAGGAGTAATGTTGTGACTTGTGTCGTTGTTACAGACGCCCCAGCAGTATCCAGAATAATGTTGTGACTTGTGCCGTTGTTACAGACACCCCAGCAGTACCCAGAGTAATGTTGTGACTTGTGCCGTTGTTACAGACGCCCCAGCAGTATCAGGAGTAATGTTGTGACTTGTGCCGTTGTTACAGACGCCCCAGCAGTATCCAGAATAATGTTGTGACTTGTGCCGTTGTTACAGACGCCCCAGCAGTACCTCAGGCATCACGAACACGTGGTTTTAGACCCAGCATTCTCCCCTAGCGAGCCCTCCGAGATCTTCCACTCTGACGTCACGGAGAACGGCAAGAGGCGGGCTACAGATGGGTGAGCTCTTCCATCCGTTTCCTCACCTTTAGACAGGAGTAGTGTAATAAGAGGAACTGAACAGAGCATTCGCGTAGGAGGAGGATGTAAAATCACTCAAATGAGAGGGAGAACAGTTTGTATTACGGCCTCTTGGCAGGCAACACTCTAATGGGACGACAAATATATCCTCACTTACTTTGGGAAATACCCTCCTGATTAAAATAGGCTTACCCAGGCCTGCCAGGGGCTCAAACCGGTACCAGAAACTATTTAGAGTGGTCTTCTCCCAACAAACACCTGTGAAAATTGGGTGACTCCAGAAGATATTTAGAGTTTGATACAAACCAATCTTTTATCTTGATGTTAGATAGTATCTGAGGTGAGTGAAATAAATATAAAGGGTGATGGGGTAGGTTTATTGCAGCGAGGGGAGGAAAGTTCTTTCCAAATAACTCCCCCCCCCCCCCTGT
>CABFWO010000480.1:190358-205997 GCA_902155825.1 Timema genevievae
AGGGGGAGGAGTGAAGATGGTGAAGCAATTGGAGGGGGGGGAAGGGATTCGTTGGAGGGGAGGTGCTAGTGGAGATTGGAGGGGGAGATGGGGGTAGTAAGTTTTTTTATTTTATTATTTCTTATCTAGTGCGGGTGGGTCTTAGAAAGAGGAAGAATTTGTGCTGCATAAGCGCCATGTGCGATTCAAACCCCGGCGGACACGGGTGGCGTCAAATGGGACGGGGGTGAAGGGGGTACACTAGGGATCGCAAAAAATTGTTAGTGAGAATATAATGTTCCCACCACTCGGAATATTTTAGGTTTTGTTGCTTGTCGTGGCGATGATGATCATTACGTTAGTAAGATCAGCGGTTGTGTGCGATCAGCAGCTTTGAGCCGATGGATCTGGGTTCAATCCTTACAAGCTACAATGTGGAGTAGGAGCGTGGAGGTAAAATACCGGTATGGTTCCTCAAGATTAACCAGCCTTATCCTTTTCTCTTAGCTTAGTCTAAGTCGCTTACTAGCCATAGACTGCGTTACGTAATACTGTTTTATTTTATTAAAAGGTTGTGTTTTCCGTAAAATAAAGTATTAAAATATAGTCGGATCGTATTGTAAAGAACATTATGTGGTAGCTCAAGAAAAACTAACAGATCTGTTTGAATGCCTTCATACGCCGAAACAAAATTGTGTTATTTGTACGGTCGTAAGATAGTGTTAGTGCCTTCCAAATACTGTTGGCTACTCCGAAATAATCATTGTAGATGTTCTAAAATGTTTCTTATTTGCGATTAGACCAAAACTATTTTACAAGGGACAACAACTGCCAGTTACAAAATGTCCGGGTTTTTTTTACATCCATTACTGTTTCCAGCCTGTGGTCAGTTTTTTATTCAATCCATATACTGGCAGGGCCTGTTGTAGCTTCATATGTCTTATAATATAACTTGAGACTAGGTCAGGCACAACAACCAGTCCCCAACCGTTAATTCATCAACGTGAGTAAACCCACATTTCACCAATGATATATTTTTCGGCCATGCCGGGAATCGAACCCGGGACCCTGAACTCAGTAGACAGACACGCTACCGATTGAGCTAAGGTTTAGGATAGTTACCAAATGTAATCAACCTACTTAAATAATATTCATACCAGCTTCAGTGGCCACATGGTTTAAGGCGTCACAATCACAACAGACTAGACTGCCGATGAGGATGAGATCGAGGTTTGAATCTCAGTCGGGTGTTCGAAGTGTTTTTTTTCTATATGGTTTTCCACCCTCCACGAAAATGTGGGTACACTTCCTATAAATATAACCTCCCTAATCCCTAAAATCATTAGCTCAATTAGAACATAAACGTAAAACCCGAATGAGTCGTAAGACGCACTGCTAAAAAAGATGCGTATGGACAGGAGGGGTAGTAAGACACGATGGAGAATAGAAATTTATGGTAAGAAATTAAAATTTTAAATGATATGTTTTGCAATTTCAATACAAATCTAACGAATTTATTTTTAGAATAAATGGCTTCTAACAATAAACTCTCTGAAAGGTTAGCCAAACAACTAGGAAATGCTATTTTGACTCCCCCTTTCCTCGCAGGACTACTCCTAATGTTCGGGCGTGTGTTGTTTTTTGCAGCGAGTGTACGCCCCGCCAACAGGCGCCCCGGGACTATTCCCTCTAAGAAAACCATTATTCATTTTAATAAAACGCACAGCAGTGCTAACATGAGCACTCGCTAGACTCTGTATACTCGGGGCTTGCTCAACAAGGTACCTCACACTTACTGGTGGCACGTGACTGTACTCGTCTAGCCCGTACACTCGCTTCTTATACAAGTGGACTTCTCGTAAACATTGCTCATCTAGCCCATACACTCGCTTCTTATACAAGTGGACTTCTGGTAAACATTACTCATCTAGCCCATACACTCACTTCTTATACAAGTGGACTTCTGGTAAACATTGCTCATCTAGCCCGTACACTCGCTTCTTATACAAGTGGACTTCTCGTAAACATTGCTCATCTAGCCCGTACACTCACTTCTTATACAAGTGGACTTCTGGTAAACATTGCTCATCTAGTCCGTACACTCGCTTCTTATACAAGTGGACTTCTCGTAAACATTGCTCATCTAGCCCGTACACTCACTTCTTATACAAGTGGACTTCTGGTAAACATTGCTCATCTAGCCCGTACACTCGCTTCTTATACAAGTGGACTTCTGGTAAACATTGCTCATCTAGCCCGTACACTCGCTTCTTATACAAGTGGACTTCTCGTAAACATTGCTCATCTAGCCCGTACACTAGCTTCTTATACAAGTGGACTTCTCATTATTATGGATTTAACTTACTAGTAGCACGTGACTGTACACCGAGAGCCTGTATACTCGCGTCTTAAGCCGACTCCACACATGCTCTACATTCGTCATTGGTGGACGAACGTTCTGGCATATCGCGGGAAGGGCGAATGATCGTGTGCAATATTTGTAGTCCAAGACCACAATGAGTGGCAACTGCTGCCTACTTTTTAATATGATATGCTGCACCCGCTCCTGATCTCATAATTATTTTTAAAAACATTCGAAAATAAGACACAAGTGAATCTTTCTTCTTTAATTCGTGCAGTCAAACATTCTCGTCCACACGTCCGCTGATTTTTTGGTTCTCGTACTTGGGATCCCAAACACAAGATTCCACTTGAAAACATTCTACAAACTTGAACATGACTTCGCTTCACCATTCCATCAAGAGAAGATCTACTGAACATGACTTCGCTTCACCATTCCATCAAGAGAAGATCTACTGAACATTTCCTAAAAGAAACAGATGCGACAACTACCAAGGAAAGAAAACACAAGAATACAAACAAATGAAGTGTGGACGCTTGTCCCAGCATGCTCTCTGGTGATTCAATCTAGCATTTAGTTTAGAGGGATCAAAACCTTATCTGACAACCAGTCAAGTTTCTAGACCTACTTTTACGTATTCATACGTCAAGCCATGTGATCTGCAGATGCCAGTTTTGATAGATCGTATCAATACTTATAAAATAACACTAATAATAATTATAATTATAGTAAAAGGTTATCAATGTTGACCACAAAGAGTATCTTGCATTATAAAATTGAGAATCGAACCCATGAACGTCAACCACACAGGCTACATGCTTGCTCCGACCCTGGTGACACATTTCCACGTCAAGCGAAGGTTTCAACCTCCATGTGGAGCCTTTTTAGTCAGAAAACATCTGAAAAACAATGATTAGTATCGGGTTAGGTTTGAATATCGGCCTGGTAGCTCAAATGAGTGTCCAGGATCAGGGATAGCCATTGCTAGAAATAATAATAATTATTATTATTATATAGGCCTACGCTTTTCTGGGCTACATCACTCGTAGCTCAGTTTGTGGAAAGACTAGATGGTACTAATGAGCTATTGTCCAGGGGACGTCCGAATGTACTAATAGTACATTCTTTCCGTGGAGGATCTTTACATGTCACTATGAGATGAGGTGATGGTGATAGTGAGTATAATGGTGATAGTATGAGGGTGATGGTGAGTATGATGGTGATAGTGAGTATGATGGTGATAGTGAGTATGATGGTGATAGTGAGTATGATGGTGATAGTGAGTATGATGGTGATAGTGAGTGTGAGGGTGTGGAACCAGTCGAAACATTTAAACCTAACTTAAGCCTAACTAACCAACCCCTGTTGACCGTTGGGGTAATTCCCCTTTCGGGATAAATACCCAAGGTACCAGCCGGGAATCGAACCCGGCACCCCAATGCTCGTAACCAGGTACACTGACCACTACACCACGGGGCACGTTATTGCTAGAAAATATACATTTTATTCTAAGATCCTTTAATCACACATACATAATATATACAACATTTTTGTTAGTTTTATGACTTGGAGTTTACTTTCAAAACCATTTTATGGACTTTTAAAAGAATTTAAAAAAAAAGTTTATGAACGCCTTTTAATTAAAAGAGCACACATAATTTTCTTGTTCATAATTACGAGACTCAACAATTTTACTTATTTTAATTTCCCTTTAAATAATTAAAAAATATTCTGATTTTCCAAAATTATTTAACAATCCATTCTCATAATAATAAAAAATGGCTGCTTATGTTTCCGGAGCGTCTATTTTTTTTGTGCGCGACTGTCCCGCTGAAATGGGATGTGGGAGGGGGGGTAAGAGGGGGATAGGTTAGGGACAGCTGTTACTCTACTTGCAAGCTTTCGTCACCAGGTGGCGGTGATTTCCTTCAGCTCCACCCACCACCCCACCACTTTCCACCACACCGCGCCATTCTTTAGATATAGAAACAATCCGGTACCGGCACTCACTCGCGAACAAAATACACAAGGGAGAGAGAGAGAGAGCTCGGAGTGAATGGGACGTGAACGGCCGGTACTTTTCAAACCGCGGGGCGCGAGTCCAGGCTCGTTCCCAGCGCACGCTATTGGAGGGGAGATAAGAATTGTCACAGCTACAAGCCTCGGTGGTCGCATGGTCTAAGGCAGTGTCTATAAAACTTTCCCCAGATAGCACACCACTTGATGAGCTTTAGATTCACACGCGGACCACACCACCTACCCGCCTCGGTGACGTAGTTAGCTAACGCGCTGGTATCGTGTTGGGCTAGACTGCCGAGGACGGGGAGGTCGAAGGTTCGAATCTCAGTCGGGTGAACTAAGGGGGTGGTTTTTCCCCAAAATGGTTTTCCACTCTCCCTCCACGCAAATGAGGGTTCACTTCCTCTGAATTCAACCTTCCCTATTCCTAAACCAGTTAGTGTAATTAGTACTTAAGCGTATTACCCGAACGGGTAGTAAGACGCGGTGCTAAATTTAGAAAAAATATACATACTATCTACCTGTCCCCTTAAGGAACACGTGAATTCCATTATTTCATTTAATTTATTTGCGCTCTCTGTACCGACTGATTATATCAGCACACTACTTACAAACTAACTTAAATCTAGAACATACAAAACACCCGACCCCCCCGGCCGTTAATTTATCACTGTGAAATGGAGATACCCATATTTCACCAATGATACATTTTTGGCCATGCCGGGAATCGAACCCCTAGATCCTTAGATTAATAAACAGACGTACAATCGACTGAGCTAAAGTGTCGGACGTAAATCCCATTAATGTACAGTATATACTAAATATTGATCGTCTTGTGAATATGAATATAATTGTTACACTTGTATTAACAATACGCAATCATTCTTCCTGCCCAAGACTTGTTGAATATAGTTTCACTATTTTTCAATCGTGTTTATAGAAAAAATGTTGTTATGAAAAAGGTGTTTGCCTAATTTACAAAACACTCAAAACTTGATACAAACAATGGCTGGTACTATTTGTTTTGTTTTTGAGACTAGTTACTAAATTGACGCGAATAGTTTGTGTGAGTTGTAAATACAAGGGTACCCACATATTGTTTCATGAGTTCATTGGTAGTGGTAGTAATTTAACTGACAATTTATTAAATTATCTAGAGCAAGTAGGAAGGATTAAATGGATCGACTCTAAAGAATGATTCCAACTCTAGTCCTTAGAGCCGTGGCTTAACCTAGGGGTGGTTGGTGGTGGTGGGGGGGAGGGGGGAGATAGATCATAGCGAAGTATTCCTCCAACCCCGTATCCGAATATAAACTTCAAATAATTTTAATAAGAGTTTAAAACATGAAAAAGAATATAATAATATAGAGTACTAATATTATCTACGTTGCTCGTCTGGGCTACATCACTCGTAGCCCAGTAGTGTAAATATTATCCAGTACTAATGTACCATACTAATGTACTAATAGTACATCCTTTCCGTGTCCTGATGAGATGAGGTGATGGTAATAGTGGGTATGATGGTGATAGAGAGTATGATGGTGTGGAACCAGTGGAAATATTTGAACCTGACTGAAGGCTAATTAACCAAACTCTGGTGACCGTTGGTATATAGTTCCTCTTTCGAGTAAGATACCCAAGGTACCAGCCGGGAATCGAATCCGGGACCCTACGCTCGTAGCCAGGTGCACTAACAGAGCTCTGAAGACATTAGCTACAGTTTAAAATCAGGCTTGCATATTAAAATTCAAAGACTGTACCGCTATACATATTAAAAGTGCCTCTAAAATTACCTATTGGGAAACAATGTCGGAATAATACTCTCGAAAGATTGTATGAACCCCCAAAGAGAATGTTTGGTTACACCACTGTCTTAGAGCGTTATGGAAGGAAAGGGGGTGGGAAGGGGTAAAAACAATATTGCTCGGAGAGTCAATTGTGCTAACCACTATCTTAACTCTTCCGGTAAATGCACACCTTTTTTTTTTTTACAAAAAATCAAAGAATATAAAATGAGAAATAAATAAACGAAGTGTTGAAAACTCAAAGCAAATCACACCGATTCGCATATTTAAGTGAGTGTGAGGGGGGTCGCGAAGAAACTGTTAAAAGGGGGGGAGGGGGAATTGGAAACATTGAAGTTTTCTGAAAAGCAAGAGGCTTATTTGATCTATGGAAAAAACTCACGTTCAAAAACTCTCTCTCCCTCTTTTCTTACAGCATCGCTCCATCTTTGTCTCAACGTCTCAGACCTACCACCATCTTTTAACTAATTACTTCCCGAACGAAAACGAGGCATGGAATACTTTTTTTTTTTTGCAAGTGTTGAAAAGATCGAGAGTGAAGGGGTGCAAGAAGGAGAGGGTGAAACTTTGTCCCTCATAACCTCCCTTACTCCCCTCACACCCCCGTGCTCTTTCGTCTTTTTCATTTTCTTCTGATACGCCATCTTTGAACAGAATGTGTAATTAATCTTTGAATTTTGCCAGACCACATGCTTACACAAAGACAGAATTTCACCCCCTCCCCCTAACCCTCTTTTTTTTGTGTTTATATAATTACTAAAGTTTTCTGGGGTTTTGGTATTTTCTTCAACTAATTTATGTTCATGCAACAGTTCTTTGAAAAAACTGTGTGACTTAAATTACCGTGTAATATTGAAATTGTTGAAGTGGCTCGTAGAGTTTTGCTGGTATTGATTTATTTGGTCAAGTGTGATTTCTTAAAACATTCGGACCATTTTGTTTGGAAAATATGTTCACAAGGATAGCAAGCAAGCAATACTTCTCCTTTTTCCCCCCCATAGCAATCTTACTACCCGTCCAGTCTTTGCACATGTTAACTATGCTGATGAGAATTAAATAACCAAAGCTATTATTTATGTTTTTAGTGAGGATTACTCCATCTATTCTGAAAATTGAAAAATGACACCTGGACACGGGAATTGAACCCGGTACCTTTGGCTTAGTACGCCAATTCTCTAACCACTGAGCTATCCAGGATTCGTCCCGTGCCCAGGGTCATTCTTCACTCATATTTTAAGGCAGAGTCTATGATGGACGTAGCGGAAATCGTCCCGGGTTCGATTCCCGTGTCCAGGTGTCATTTTTCAATTTTCAAAATATGATATGCTAATGAGGTTGAAAGAAGAAAGGTAGACTTTAAAAAAATAATAACCTTATTTGCGTGGAAAGAGAAAGGAAAAACATTTAGTTTTTAATTGTATGGCATATAACTGGGAGGAACATGACATTCAGTCAGTCCCCTGTATGTAGACTATTAGTCGCACAGAGCGTTACCCAGGGTGCATCACGGTAAGTTGTCTACACGTGAGATGATGTGATGATAGTGAATATGGAGGTGTGGGCCAGTGGGGGTATTAAAACATAACTTAGGCTTAATTTAACAACCCGTGGTGACTGTTGTAATAATTCATCTTAAGAAATAAATACTCAAGGTACCAGCCGTGAATAGAACCCGGGATATATTCGTAGCAAGGTGCACTGACCACTACATCACGGGGCCGGTTACCATTTAGAACAACCCATCCTCATTATTCCTGGCTGGAATTCGAACCCCGATCTCCCTTTCACTGGCAAACCAGACTAGATGAGATTGGTTCCTCAGCAAACTCGGCCTGGGTTCACTCCCCGACCAATCTCGTTTCAGAATCGAAAAAGCCGGCTGGCGCGTCTTTGTTTATATTTTATTTTGAGCTTGGACATGATTTTTCGGTTTAATATAGTCTACTCTGCCATAAAAATATTTATCAACACGTCTTACTACCCATTCGGACCATATGTATTATTATTTCATTGCAAACATGAACTACTAAACACACAACTTGAATGTTCTGCGGTACAGTATAATCTAATAGTTTGTTTCCAACGCAAGCATTTTACTGCTTTAAGGTGGGACAGAAGGGAGACAAGTTATGACCAGTGTTTTTGCAGTTTTTATATTAAAACAATTCTTTGGTCCAAATAAATCAAATAATTATCCAATAGAAACCTAGAGTTTAATTTTCTTCACACGTTGATATCAACAGTTGGTGAATATCTGTCACGAGAATGGCGGCATTAGATGACAAACTTTTTAAATGAAGAGAAAAAGTTGTCATTTAATTATAGAACACCCTTGATGGACATGCAATTACTGTAGATATCATCACGTGAACAAAATTAAACTCTAGGTTTCTACTGGAGCAATATTTTATTTACTTTGATTAAAACAAATTTGGCTGAAAAATATATGTAAAAACCTTGCCCTTAAGTCGCCTTCGCATCCATACCACCTTAAGTCGCCTTCGCTTCAATACCACCTTAAGAATATCCATATTTTTGTGCACAAATTGTCGGTGACCTGGTGGTCTAGGGGTAAAGTGTAGGACTTCTGTGCTGAGGGTCCGGAGTTCAATCCTCGGTCCCGGCACAGATTTATCTGATTGCCAAACCCTTCCTTCACCTCTGACAAGACGTGTATTAATCACAACTTGTGAATGTGTGGAATGCCAGGCCTACCACCGTGGTTCGGATCCCACGTTAAACTATAGGTCCTCCATTTCATCTCACAATCACCCTACCATTACACATTAGCGTAAGTGCCTACAAACCGAACGGTTAGTAAGACGCGGTGTTAATAATAATAATAATTGTGCATAAATTGTACTGCACATTATATTTAGAATGAGAAGGTACTACAGTTTTTTTTCTAGAGTTAAAATATTCACGAGATATTTTGTTTTGAAGCTATTTAAAAAAAAAAAATTAACGCACATGGATAATATTCCTTGTTTGAAATTATATTTACTGTTAACAAATTAAATAGTTTGCCCATTTGAAAACGTTGTTGTTTATTTAACTTTAAAAAAAAATTAATATGGAAACGAACGATCTGTAGTGTTTTATTTCTATCCATGGACATACACGGTTCTTGGTCCAAGCGACTGACCTGACGTGTAACATTTCTCATGGATCTCTGATACGAGATAAGACCAGGCTCATGCAATATTCGTAACGTAAGTGACACGGAAACATAAAGGTTCTGACGTAACGGAGAGCTCCAAACAGAAGGAAAGGGGATCCCCGCCCGACAGTTCTCGTTACCTATTCCGTGTGTAGTTTTGAGCCATCTTGCTCGCTTTACAAGCTGTGCAGCCTACGTACTTGAGAACAGTTGTTACGACTGTAAGGCCGCGTTCACACCACTATCATCAACGATGTGTTCGAGGACTCGTAATCCCACTTATTAAAATACTTTTTTTATAAGTTATAGATTTATAGCTTCGGTCATCCGCTTGCCACTACTTTGGTTATCCTCCTGTAATTCCTTAGGTAACTGTCCTGTCATCTTCTTGTCATATCGTTAGCTATCCTTCTGTCATTCCTTTGGTAATCTTCCTGACATTCCTTTGATCATATTCCTGTCAAATCTTTGGTTTGTGCCTTTTAAGGTGTTTGCTTATTTCTAACAAATAAGGAAGCTACTGGTCTACTTTTATGTTTTCTATCAGATACTCTCCATACCCATACTAACACATACACATCCCTATCCCACACACACATGTCCACATCACCATCCAAAGCACATGTCCACATCACCATCCAAAGCACATGTCCACATCACCATCCAAAGCACATGTCCACATCACCACATCACCATACAAAGCACATGCCCACATCACCATCCAAAGCACATGCCCACATCATCATCCAAAGCACATGCCCACATCACCATCAAGTGATCAAAGAGGTCGTCTATAGTTTAGGAATACCTGGTTCGATTCTGGGTCGTGTTAACAGAAATGTTTATATTTATGTAAAATATGACATCTTGTTATCAACTTAATAAATATCTTATTGTTAGAACTTGTTCTATAATATTAGGCCTACTGTCCTAAGCTTCTTTTTTTTTCATTTATTTGAAGTATTTAACGTACACTTTCTGAACCAACTGATTATATCAGCACACGACTTATAAACTAACTTAAATCTAAAACAGACACAACATCCAGTCCCCGGCCGTTAATTCATCACCGATGATAAATATTTCGGCCATGCCGGGAATTGAGACCGGGACCCTTAGCTCAATAAACAGACACGCTACCGACTGAGCTAAGGTGTAGGATTGTCATAAGCTGAGTTAGTTCATAAGCCATGCGTTGATAACACCTCTGTGTTAAGAAAGGGAAAATTAAATACAGCTACAAAACATTTGACCTCACTGATATTTGTTTCAAAAAATACTCTGGAATAATAAAGTGTTTCCAAATCTTGCGCTCTCGGAACTATTTGTTGATTTTACGCATCCTTCTAAAATCACGGGGATATTTTGAGATTTAGACTTGGGGATTGGCAAGCTCGTTAACGCGCAAATCTCTTAGTCACAGAGTCCCAGGTTCGATTCAGAGCTGATGGACGTGAGGGGTGTAGCCTTTTATTGGCTTGGATTCCATAAGTAAACACCTGACCAGGTTGTGACAACAGTTTGTTAAATGGGTGTCACAGAACAACTATCGCTACAGCTTTCTTATCAGGGGCTGGTCTGGAGGTTCGTATGATACATGCACCACTGCTACGAGTTGGAGGTGGTGTAACATCAACGACCTACGTCTAAGTTCAATGGGATGAATATTGTATGATATCAAATTTTACCTTTCCTTAAAATGGTACATTTACCGTCGGTAGTATAGGTTTGGTGTATTTTCAGAATTAGATAAGGACACTGACTAAAACTCATAAAAACTAACTAACAGCATGTTATCATGACTCTCTCGAAAAAAAAGCACAAGGGAGCCCCTAACAAATAACCTGATGCTACTTGCATTACGTACAGGTTGTACAAATTGCCTTATAAAACATTTCGCGGCGGATACGTTGAACGAACTTCACTCCCAACCAGTTATTTATTTACTAGTTTTTAGGCCTATCTACGACAGATTGATTGTAATACTAACCAACCTAATAAAATCTAACTTTTAATTGATAGACGCATGAAAGGTAGGGCTTGGTTTGTAAAAAAATTATATATTTGTGTCAGTTATAACATAAGAGTGGGTAAATTGAAAGTGAATTAAATAAATTATATGTTTATTAATTAATAAAAATCGAAAAAAATAATAAAATAAATTTGAAAATCCGGCTGTTAGGTTCTGTACAGTGGTCTATACTAAAAGTGTACCAAGTTTCAACTTTATAGGTCACCTCGGGGTGACTGGAGGATGTGGAAAGACACGCACACACGCACACACATGCACACACACATGCGCGCACACACACACATTAAGAGATGATATTAAAATCTACACTAATTAAAAATAATTTATCTCATGTTGAATGAATTATTGGTTTAATAAATTAATTAAATCCGTGTATTATATTATTTTGTGAGCTATTTTTAGCCGAAATAAAAGATCTCGTGTGAAAATAGTTTCTCTATCTGTGGCTTGAAGATGTTTTGGAATAAAATATGGAACTCTGTTGTATTTCAAACAAAACAAGAACACTTTGTTTTATTTCTCTGGTCCGTGTTGTACCACTGGTATCCAAAGTTTAATAGAATGGAATTATCTTGCACATATTTAGTCCCATAGAATAGACCACAAGTCCTTGGATATGTTAATTATAATATATTACTAATTACAATATATTAAACTATCGTCTGGAACTGATATCCTTTAAATATAAAATCAAGTGTAAATATTTTGTGAAAGATCGTCCTATTTAATCGTATAAATGTGCAGATATCCCGGACAGGTGATAATAATAATGATAATAATAATAATACACGGTGCAAAGCTAACAAAAGGTACCTTACTGAGGTGTCTTAAGTAGAAATCCAATAGATTTATTAATTTTATCCTAACCGACAACTATTACGTTTTTCATATCCTCACCGTATGCTACATTAGCGGAATTTAACGCTCAAAGGAAGCAGGTGCGTGTATATTTGATAACATTAATAGGATCAATAATTTGTTAAATCTCAAATCACTACCAAACATTTAATAGTTCACTTCATCGACAAATAAATGCACAATTTAAATGATAAAAAATGTGTAAAAATACTATCTTCTAGACCTAATATGATTAACCTCTGTACCCGTCGAACAAACTATCGACTTTAATAAATAACGTTTTAAAATGGGCTCGACAAATATATTGATGTGGTGTATTGTTATTTCTAGTATTATTTAGCATCAACCACGTCCCTGGAGACAGTGTTAAAACTAGCCGTAGGAAGTGTGCTCGGCTAGTAGCGCGGGAGGTAGTCTGTAAGGGTTGGGGATATTGTTTTAATGCTGTGGAGACTGTATTTATAAAACAGCTGGCCCGTTTCCCAGTGTGTCCCGATGTGTTTATCTTCCTTTCCATACATTTCCTCTCCTCTTCTCCCCCCTCCTCACACTCTTCGTCAGCCGACGTTGATACGAAGATAGACAATCAGTCGCAAGTGCAAGAATGGTACATGTCCCTTGGGACATAATTATTTTAACGTTTCTAATTTTCGATTTGGGATCATGTTTTATTTCAATGGTGATTTGGTGAGGAATATAAAACAAAAAGTATTTGATATATTTACATTTCTAATTAAATAAATTTAGATTTAAATATGCTGACTTTCATATTTTATTATATTTAAATTTCTAAATGCTGTGTATATGTTTTAGAACCGAAAATAGGGTAAACCTAGCTTTACCCGGGTGTATTCTACTTTAACCAAAATATCTGGGTAGAGCTGAAATCTCTATCCGTTTAATCTGCGGTCCATCCATACCCGCCTGGGTCAAAGTTGACTTTATTATGAAAAGAGGATCTAATGAATGAAAATAAGAACCTTTTACTGTATTTATTATGAAAAGAGGATCTAATAAATGAAAATAAGAACGTTTTACTGTATTTATTAAGTTTATAAAACATGTTGAGAGAATTAATAAAATAATGAAATGTGAAATTAAGAATGGGTTTGTATTGGAATACTCTCTACAAATATGATTATATCAGGCTATTTGTTTGAACAGGACAAGCTTGGGTGATATTTACAATTATTTGGAATTTGTGAAGCTGTGCATTTGCATTTATTTGTTGTATACAATTTACAATGATATCTTTGATAACCTTGATCTCCAGAAAATGGCTGAGAATTTTATAGCTGACGTGGTGATTTTATTTCTGCTTAAATTGACTAGGATTTGGTCGCAGAACGTAAACTGGTTCCTAAAAAAGCGTTGGGCGACTGTTACATCTCTGTTTACTCTCTTGGATAACCCTGTATCTTCTACTTCAACTACATCCACCTCAAGAACGTTGCGTAAAGCTCCTCTTCCTCTGTCAACATCCGGGTTTGGAACTCAAACTGCGCTTAAGAGCCGGCGGGAACTTGGGAGTTAAACAGCCATTTAATTTTCTTTGCTTGATCTCTAAACTCTCTTTGGATCTACGTTTAATACAAGCGATGTTTTGTTTTTTGCCGCAAAGTTTTCTAATTATATTTTCTCTGCAGGTCTCACCATAGACATATGTTATACAGAGATTCAGTGTTTGGCTCCTGTAAGTTTCCTTCAGCTCCTCTTGGTTCCTCTCGGTGTTCGGCTCCTAGCAGTTTCCTCCAGCTCCTCCTCTTGGTTCCTCTTGGTGTTTGGCTCCTGGCAGTTTCCTTCAGCTCCTTCTCTTGGTTCCTCCCGGCGTTTGGCTCCTATAAGTTTCCTTCAGCTCCTCTTTGTTCCTCCCGGTGTTTGTCTCCTGGCAGTTTCCTTCAGCTCCTCCTCTTGGTTCCTCTCGGTGTTTGGCTCCTCCTGGTAGCTATCACTGTCTTCACTCATCCCCGTACTTCCTTTACGCGTTTCACTTAAAACGTTTACCAAGCCTTGTTCAGTTTCTAGACCATCAGAGACGACATCTTCGGGTGAGCACGACCAAGCTAAACATAGCTTAGTACGTAGGATGCTTTATCCCACCGTGATAAGCTCTGTTCTTCATTATCTGAACAAACCTTAGCTCTCCATACTACAGGTGACAGTCCCTCCACCATCAGACTGTCTGCGACATGGTTTGTTTACCACCTTATTAGCAAACTCTCGGCCATTTTACGACTGTAGAATTGAATGGGCTTCAGCTGCACACACTTGGATAAATGATCTAAGTGGGCCATTTATACATTTTAAAACCTCTGTCACAATTTGTTTGCCTGTCATTTAGATTCTCTTGTCCACGACTATTCATCTCGTTAGAAAAAAAATCATTGGCTTTGCAACTAATTCCCTTCTTCTGTGAATTAAGTTTCTTCTGACACGGTATGCAAAGTTTTAGATACGATTTCTTGTGTTGAGTTCTTTTGTACTTTTTATTAAGTTCTTGCACCAACCTTTGTTTACTGCAGTCCGATAGAGAGATGTGTGTCGAATAACACGTCAGACATCTCCTCGTATGTCACAACATATCTGATATTGGACTGACCTTGAAGAACAGCACCTGTAGACACATCGGACTGTCTCAAATGACGAGAGTCCATGCATGTTTCGTGGACTGTGGAAACTCGCGGTATTTCTCTTCACTTAATGTAGAAACTATTCGACTCTTTTTGAAGAAATTAATTCCCCAAAACTCTGTCCAAACAAAACAAGTGTTCCCTCCCAGCAGCCATTTTTGTTTATTTAGCACCGCGTCTTACTACCCGTTCGAGCTATACGCTTAAGTACTAATAACTCTAATGGATTAGGAATTGGGAAGGTTTAATTTATAGGAAGTAAACCCGCATTTGCGTGGAGGGAGAGTGGAAAACAATTTAGGTAAAAACCACCCCTAGTTCACCCGAGCGAGATTAGAAACTCGATCTCCCCGTCATTGGCAGTCTGGCTCAGCACGAAACTAGCGCGTTAGCCTACTACGCCACCGAGATGGGTGGTGGCCATTGTTAACTGATCAGCTGTGGTGCATGCTCGAAACTATTACAAAACAAAGGAACCTGGGAAATCTTAGGTTCATCCTCATTTCCGGCTCTACCAGTAGAATAAATGTATATACTTTATATTATGTATGTATATTTATATGCAAGGCCGTAGTCAGCCAATAATTTTAGGGGGGGTTTGGTGGGCACATCCCTCAAATGCTGGAAGCTATAAAAAATCTAAATGATAAACAATTCTAGAAGCTCTCTAAAGTGCTTTTTATGGTAAAACAGCCCCCTAATTTGTACGTGTATCTTAATTTTAATATTGTTTGAACCATAAACAATGCAAATATGTATGTTGTTCATAAAATTTCCGGGGGGGGGGGGGGTTT
>CABFWO010000480.1:206081-219687 GCA_902155825.1 Timema genevievae
GGGGGGGGGGGGGGTTTCGAGCCCCCAAACCCCTTCCCCTGGCTAAGGCCTTGTGTATATGTATGTATATTTATATATGCATTTATATGTATCTATGTACATACGTATAGCTAGAAATAATAACATAATTTTAAACTAATATGTCAAGCGAGCAAGGTTCCTTCATATTATATTCCCTGGCAGAGAACAATCAACTCAAAGCATCGTCCACGGCGCCTGACTTGTATAGAGGAAGCAACCTTCTTTACATAACTGTATTTCAGAGCGTATACCACTATCTAGACAGGCGCTTCCATCCGATACTTGTCCACATTGCTACAGACAGTCGCTGTAATTAGGGGGGGAAATGTATAACAATGCGCTCTAGCGTCAATAATGACGATACGCGGCGTAAGAGAGCAGGATGAGGAGTGATAGTTTTAAGACTCTTCATTTGCTGCTGGTTTGATGAGACGCATGATCTCCAGGATCAAAGACAGGTACAATATCCGTGTGAATAGTTTCGATTCTTTGAACAGTCTTAATATAATTTTTATTAATTATGTCTAAACATTTAAAATGTTGTTAGAAATTATTCGATGGTAAATTGTGTCTGATATTTAATTAGATAACGTATATATTTTTAAAAAACACTCAACTAACTCTACTTAGAATGGAAATTTAATAATTCGAAAGCACAATATTTCTTACCGTGTAAATTACATTTTTTTAATCTACTTTTTTGTGTACCTAGCAGTATTATCTGTACTCTGATATTTATTATACTAGCCAATCTCCGTTGAACTGAAAATATTTGTTATTTTTTGCTAGACAATAAATTAATGTAGAGGTATTATTACTATTTCAGTGGTGAGTGATATCTATCATACTACCTATTTTCTGATAAAGATCTTATTTTGAAATGTTCTCCATTTTATTTAGTGTTATGTCTGTGAACTGCTGCGATTGGTCGTCGGTTTTTCCCGATCAACTAATGTCGTGGTCCTTAATTACAAATAAATAGTAAATTATTAGCCTCGTCAAACGCTGACAAACTTGCGAACTATAGAATTATTTTTTTTTTTTAAATACTACCCGCATCGGTGAACGCGTGGGCTAAATGTCAGATTCACCTAGGTTAGGGTTTGAATCTTGACTGGCTGTTATTTCCTGAATAGTTTCCTACTTTCTCCCCCTGAGAAAATTTACTACAATTTATTATTCATATGACATTCCCCCATCCCCCCTTATTAAATACGATTTGGCAGGAATATACATAAAGGAAGCCTATTGAACGTTGTAAAGGTCCTATTTACATTTTAATCGATATAATTATCCTTGAAGTAGTTCCACGTGCTATAATTTCTAAGTGTAAGTGTCCCTCTTATACGGGTTGATCCCCCCCACCCCCTCATCCGACGAGCACATAGCCGGTTCTTGCGCTGACACGACTCGATAGATAAACACGTTGCATTTTGTACAGTAGCTTGTGGGATCACGGAGGAATTCACACACACACAAGCGACCNTCGTTACGTCACTACTGACAGAGTGTTGACTCAAGGTGGCCATAGATCCAAAATCTCTCACGGTTTTTTTTAATTTTATTTTAATACGACTCGCGGGGTTTGAATAGGAATTTGTGGAGGGGGAAGATGAAGAGGAAACTTTTTTTTTTGTATTGATTGTGTAATTTGTGTTGTTTAATTTTAGAATTTGAAGATGAATAACGGAATTGAAATGTTTGGTTAAAAGCAGGGGGAAAAAATATGAGAATTATTTCTTTTTACCTTTTTTTTTAATGGTTAATACGGCCAAAAACTCACTTTTTTAATCGAAAAATAATATCTATAGAAAAGAAGATTATTGTAGAATATAGTTTAAAGATTAGTCTATCATGTCTGTCAGTTTGGATTTTACAAAAATTATATTTGTTGAATATTAGTAAAAATATATAAATATTTGTTAGTGTGTTAAAAGAAGGATTTTTGAATCGTAAAAATAATTTGTAAGGCTTGCGTTTATAGCTATTTAATATTAATCAAATGAAAATACAATAGGGTGTTATTCAAAATGTTTGAATAAATTAAAAATTTCTCCTTATGATTAACAATATTTGATATCAAACTCACACACGGATATATTACCGTAATTAACATTTTTTTTAGTAAATTAAATGATTCCGTCAATTCATGTTTAAATCTGTAAAATGTAAAAGCTCGAAAGGAAATACCCGTTTTAAATATTTATAAAAATATAATGAATAAAACTCAATCTGTAATAAGTTATCACAACACATAAATAAATATCGATTTCAGCCGGACAAAGATTAAAGACCCGCTTACAGGATCAAAGCCTTATATTCGTATACCGCAAATTTTACGAATGACCATAATTCTGGTAGCTAGAAGAAGTTAATAAATCTAATTTCACGAATTCATAAGCCAAGTCATATGCAGCTGTCCCTTTTGATAACTATTAAGAATTCCTAGAAATTAGCACTAAAATATTCTTTAAATTAAAAAAAATTAAATCTTGACACGGGAATCGAACCCGGGACTATCTGCTTGGTATGTCACTACTTAACCACTGAACTATCCAATATCCGTACCGTGCTTAAGGTCATTCTTCACTCATATTTTAAGGCAGAGTAATAAAATAGTTACATGTTATTAATATTTACCAAATAAAATTGTTTGTATTTTTTTTTAAACTGTTTCAAATTCCCATTCATCATAAAATCAAGGTAAACACTTGCTAGTTTAACATTTTAGTGAGGTTTTAGTAGTATCTGATAACTGTTTTATCTCGACAAATGAGATCACTGGCCTATTTCACAAAGGGACAAGTTACTGATGTAGCCATGACAAGTCACTTGCAGTTTTAAATTTGGTTTCTCGAAGATATTTTGTCAACCCGTCGCTAGCGTATAACCCGGACGGGCAGTAAGACGCGGTGCTAAATAAATAAAAAAAACTCGTCGCTTGACCTGATAAGTGAATTCACATGCACTTTAAATGTAAGTGATAGGTTGTTTTTAGTCAAGCGAGTGAATTACGGTGACAAGTCTTTCGTTCATCAAAACTTTAATACCTTTTAGATTTGCAGTAATTTTAATCGATTTTTGAGGGAGGTTGGTGGCTTGACAAGTTCATGGATCAAAAAGAATGTACACTTATATTTATTTTATTAATACAACAATTTTTTCTTCTTCTGAATGGACGCCGGTCTTTCATTTGTGACATATTTTGTTTCTGAGGGAATACTTGTACTATCAATGTTAACAATGTTGTTATTCTGGGATTATCAAACAATCTGGCTGTTATTACAATCCCATTAACGTTAGTTTTATCCTTTTTTTATAGACTTTTCAGGATTGAGAAGTCAAACCTCGGCATTTACTCTGAACAATATACAATTATAGTGATTTTTATATTTACAAAGGTAAATATTAAATTTTATTAAATATTAAATATTTATATTTATTTATATTAAATATATTTATATTTATTTATATTAAATATTAAATATTTATATTTACCATAGGTAGTTTACCCTTAAACATTTTTTAAAGAAAAAGAAAATATATTATTATTATTTATTATTTATAATACACTCATTTTTAAATTAGAAAAGTTTTTTTTTAAATCAAATTTTCAAAGATTAGCTAACACTAAGCTACTTTTAATTTCGGGGATAGAATCGAAATCACCATTTAACCTAAAGTTATGACCATCTGAATATAACATTTTAATGAAATCTATCAAAAGTTTTCGGCTGTAGTCGAGGTACAGACAGACAGACAGACAGATGTAAGATCGGCTTCTTTGAGTTCGGAGGAACATAAAACGTCAATATATCAATCATAATCTCAAGCTAGAAAATGTTTACGATTAAAATACTATCTCTTTTTGAGAAAGTATTTTGTTTTTTATAATAAATATTGCAAAAAATAATCACATTCATAAATTATCTAATATAGATTAGTAGACCATTTTTAGTACAATATTCTGAATATAGTGTACAACCAAATATACTCATGTTAGTTTTAGACTCCTGTTAGTACAATATACAGTTTACTAGACTTCTGTTAGTACAATATACAGCTTACTAGACTCCTGTTAGTACAATATACAGCTTACTAGACTCCTGTTAGTACAATATACAGCTTACTAGCACAATATAAGACCTGCTAGAATATCAAGTCCTAGTCGCTGAAGACTAGCATACTCGCACTAATGCACATAGTTCTATAGTTCTATAGCTATGTTCTATGGTGAGAGTGTGTCGTGCAGTCATCCTAACGGAGCTCAGCTGTAGTCATGAATGCTCTGTTTGTATTTGTAGGGGTATTCCCATGTTTACATCGTGTAATACATTTCAAAGCAACAGAGAAGATAACAGCAGCGACAGAAATAACAAAACTGCCAGCCACACACTAATTAGAGTGGTATGACGAATAAACATGTTTGGTTTACATTGTGCCAACATTTGTATCGTCATAATTTATGAGAATCATTTAAATTGTACGCTTCCACAGGAATAATGTATGGCCTAGCGTTCACTCTAGTGACGTCACACATCTATAGATGCAATATTTATATTAGTTTGTAAGCGCGGTGTGCAACCGAATATTTTACACTCAACCAACACTAAAGATGGCGTTGCTATCCGCTGTCAACTGGTAATTATTTACATTTATTGAGGTGGATTTAGTAATTTGTGAGAATACTTTAATAGTAGATAGTTCAATATTTTCTAGTAATGTGACTGTAATGAGTATTTTTACCTAATAGCCTTAGAAAGTGTAGGCTAGAGTGTTTATTTATCATATAGAGAAATTATTGTACGTGTGGAAATGTTTTACCTCGAGATTGTGATGAATATCAACCAATTACGTGACCTCGAACTAAAAAAAAAAGTCTTACAATTTTGTATGTACCTCTGTATGTCTGTCTGTCCCTCTGTATGTCTGTCTGTCCCTCTGTATGTCTGTCTGTCAGAAAAATATAGAATGTATCCAATTAGTTTGCTTATATAACCTTTCAAATGTTATAATTATGTATGTAATATTGAAACCGGTACGTTAAGTCACCCACATGGGGAATTGAGATTACGGAGGAGGGGTAGAACAAAGAAACCCCCTTCCCTCCTCATTACTCACATGAGACATATATTGTGAATAAACACATTACATTTCCTCACTAGTTATCGTTTATTTGCAGTTACTATGAGAATGGTCTGAGCAGCTCGGCTGACACGGACTATCTGCCGGCTACGAAACGTCATCACGGTCATGGCAGCAGTGTTAGCAGCACCCACCTGCTGTTGCCTCACGGGGGCGGGCTGCTATTCTCCCCAGGCCACCCCCCACACCTGCACCCTTCAGTCGACTATCCCCCCCCACAATACGGCGGTTACCCACCCTATTCTCACAGAGACCCGGTCGAGTTGATGGCCGACAGGAGGCACGGCGACGAGGAGTGGAAGAACATCCATGTGGTGAGTTCTGCCGACAGAGGAGGAGGTAAAGGTGGCAGCACTGTTCTGAGGGATGAACCTAAATAAGTTGGTAAATAAAGGTAAATTATGTTTGGAATTATTCTTTATAAGAACGGGAGGTAGAGAAGTATGGATATTCGCGCGGGCGCACCCGGTTTAAAATGTCATTTTACTGACGTTCTCGTTCCGAGTCAAGAATAGAACATATTTACTCCACCACGACACCTTCTTCCCAACAAAACTTAGTTTAGTGGTATTATGTTATTATTATTATTATTATTATTATTATTATTATTAGCACCGCGTCTTACTAGCCGTTCGGGTTGTACGCGCTTACGCTAATGTGTAATGGTAGAGTGATTGTGAGATGAAATGGAGGACCTACAGTTTAACGTGGAATCCGAACCACGGTGGAGGCCTGGCATTCCACACATTCACAAGTTGTGATTAATACACGTCTTGTCAGAGGTGAAGGAAGGGTTTGGCAATCAGATATATCTGTGCCGGGACCGAGGATTGAACCCCGGACACCTAGACCGCCAGGTCACCCTACGGAGAACAGGATTGTCATGAAGAAGCGATAGAGTTGTGTGGTCATCTCCTAGCTAGAGAATGTTTACAAGCCCTCGTGTGTTCCCACAGATGCTGAACTGTATTTTGAGCATGGTCGAAAAGACGAAACGGGCGCTGGCCATCTTGCAGCACAGAGGGACTGGGGCGGCGGAGAACGGGGGCGGCGCGGAGTGGCTGAGGCGGCAGGGGCCGGACAGCAGCGAAGCTAGGGACATCAAACGAACAGCGGGAGAGATCATGGCGCAGACTATCCGCGTCACAGAGGACAGAGTCGCAGAGGTGAAGAGGCGTGCAGGTGAGTGTACATACAATCAATGGCATGTATAGTAGCCCCATGGCTTCTTTGGTGCTGACCGACAGCTCACAGCTGACTTCTGACACTCAACATTCAGGTATATACCTACATTTTGATTGTCAGAAGTGACAGCTGCTAAACACATGTTTCTTGCAGATCATATGGTTCGGCGTAGGGATACATAATTTGGTCTGATAGCTTTTCAAAGCCGTCAGCTGTCAATCAGCACCAAAGAAGCCATGGGGCTACTGTAGCTTACCAATTTTTACAGTAAGGGGAGAATAATGCTGAGGTTTTCCTTTAAATACAACACCATTGATAGCAATTGGATTTGAGAATGTGAACAATTTAAGTGGATTCAGTCTATAGAACTTGCCCACCAATATATAACCAAATCCAGGCACCCCCTGGTCACAACATTTTATCCATCTAACTAGAGTCAAGACACAAGTCTGAACAGGTAACAACAGTATCTAAGTGACCATGACCTACCTCTAGCCAAGCTGCCATAGTCCAGTCTGTGTTTTACTTTCCTCTGCTGAGGAGTGAAGGGACTGATGCACCCTGAAAATGACAAAATTATGTGTTTTATTGTGTTTTTAAATGGGCACTTTGAGGCCTATAGTTTTCTGGTAAGTGTGTAGGCCTTGCCTTTATATCCTCCTTCCAATGTTTAATTTAATATCTGTTATAAAAAGTGACAGCTGCGGATCACACGAGTTGACATGTGAATTAGTGAAAACTCTTGTTACTCAACTTGTTCTTAATATGGATCGATCCAAACAATTGATACCTTACAAATGGATCAGTTGATTGATGCACGTCACACGTTGTTTGTTTTAGAGGAGGCTGTGAATGAGGTTAAGAGGCAGGCTGTCGCAGAGCTACAGAGGGCGGTGGCAGCAGCCGAGAGCAAGGCGTGCGAGTTGGTCGCATCCGAGCGGGCCAAGATGGAGAAGTTGTTGTTAGAGGCTCGGAAGCAGGCTGCTGAGGAGGCGTTGGCCGCAGTCAGTCAGCAGGGACAGTCGGAGGGCGGCGGAGATGTCGTCACAGCTCATCCCGCCCCTTCGCAACAGAATGTAGGCCTCCATTCTGTCTTCATTACAATTCATTGGAATCAAGGTTTTCTGGTTCATCATAAAATAAAAGTGCAAAAAACTGCTTTTGTTTGGTTAAAAAGCTGCAGTTTAGCTAGAATAATTTACATGCTTGATAAACTCCAATGATTTTCTTGAAACATTTGGCTTTAAAAATAAATATACATCCGCACATTTAAATTGATTTGTGGCATTTTTACTATTCCGTTGGAAACCGCCCGATTGTTTGTTTATTGGTACATGCTAATCTAATCGTGTTGACTATTAGTAACATTCTCATTTGGTCTAAAAGAAACAAAAACAAAATCTCAAGCATTTAGTTACCGATTGTTAACTATGGAAAAGTTTACAGAAAATGAAATTGAGCGGTAACAATTGATTTCCTTCAAGAGACAGCAGTGTTAAAAGCCATATTGTTTTCATTTCCTTGTATGTGTTTCTTTATCCCTCTCCTGAACCTTCTTTAATATACAACAAAATTTACTTTAAAAAAGTGAAAAGAAGTTCCCCTTAAAGAGAAAAAAGGGAGAGGAACATTATTCAAGAAACACTTTGACTGTGTGTCCTCATCAAAATATATTTCTTACTTCCCGTTAGGGCTATAAACTTATGATTTTAGAGGAAGTGTACCCACATTTGCATGGAAGGAGAGTGGAAAACTATTCTTGGAAAACTACCCTAAATACACTCAACCGAGATTCGAACCTCGATCTCCCTGTCATCAGCAGTCTAGTCTACTGCGAGAGTAGCACCTTAGACCATGCAGCCACGGGTACATCTCTTGTTTAAGATTCATCTGACCCGACATTTTTAACGTGTTTCAGAGTTGCTGGAACTGCGGCCGTAAAGCCAACGAGACCTGCAGCGGCTGTAACATGGCCAGATACTGTGGAGCATTCTGCCAACACAAAGACTGGGAGAATCACCACCAGGTGTGCTGCGGTCGGTCCTCCGCCCCCCTGGACAAGACTGCTCCTACTCGCTCCGCCAGTAGCTCTCGCTCCGGTACCCCCGTCATCGCGGCTTCGTCCACCAGCGCCACGGTGGCGGCTAGCGAGAGTATGTGCACTAAAAAGTGACGCTGTGCTCGCCCCAGACTTCGACTGCAGCGACAACGTTTGTCCGGTGGCAGGGGCAAGAAACATGCATTTAAAACTTAAAGAAAAAAGTTATACCAAATGGCTGTGGACATAACCTAAACAAAAAACGATTGAACCAAAAAAAATTAACTTATTTATTAAATTTGAAATTTGAAATTTGCTTATTAATAATTCTAACTGTGAATCATTACCACTTTGAAAATGGCTGTTGATGTGGATATTCCCTTCGTTGTGTCTCAATATTTGTTAGGAAAGCAATCTTACAGACACGATCATTCTATTTGCGTTAGTTACAAAAAATAAAAGTGAATTGTTTCAAAATGTAACCACTAGTTGTTATATTTGATGTGCATTTATTAATTAAAACAATCTAAATGTTAACAAAAGAAAAATACCCAAGATATCTTGAACACTATAACACATGTAATACCAGTAAACATATTGTTTATTTATAGTTCAAGTTTTCTTGGGAGAAAAATGCGCCCATCAACTATTAAAAATTCCATAAAATGAATCTAGGCTTGTGAATTATTTCAATAAGAAAAAATTGTGGTATCGAAATAAAACTAGTTGTTAAAAAACAAAAATTAACAGTGACTAAATGTAAACATTCAAAACCATTTTCTTTAATCTAACTATGTATTTTATCAGTATTAAGGTGTAATATTTTATATTTGTGTTACATGGAACTGTTATTAATAAGTCGTCAAATATCATAACAAAAAAAAAAACTAACCAGTTTTTAAAAATGGGCGAGCACTTTACTATTTAGAGTATTACATTAACTAAAGAAAGCCAATCAGACTAGTCAGTGTCCAAAGAATGTAAAAATGTGTTAAGGTTAAATAGTCACTAGGAAATAGTGACCAATAGTGACATTACTTTATTTATTATATGTTCACTTTTTTGGTAGAGGAAAATATGATCCAAGTTGTTTTAGAACAGGCATGCCAAACTCGCAGCCCCAACATACAATGCGGACAGATTCTTCTTTTTATAAACGTTTTAGAAATACTCAAGAAAATTAGCCATTATTTGGGAGAATCTAGCAGGAAAGGTTGGTATACCATATCTTTACTTTTTACACAGCAAAAATCGATCCAAAAAATTTGTTAAATCTGTGCGATGTTTGACGGCCCATAATTGTGTGAACAGTTGTTTTCTATTGTGAAAAGGAACAAACATCCATTGGGTGGACACTCTTATAGGACTAGCTGATCCCGTAAACTAGTTTGGAGCACTATCGCTAGGAGCAGCTTGCAATGACTTCGTATGGGTGGACGTGAAGGCCAGAGAAAAGGAAGTGTAAAGTTGATGTAAAATGCGCCATTACTGTTTTGTTAGCAATTTGTCGTTTNNNGGGAAAGAGTTTAACTAGATTTTATAGCGTGGTTTATACATAAAATAATGGATTTTGTTAAATGTGACAATTTCATATAAGAATTAATTAACATTCCGCAATAGACAATGTGTTGTGTTCCAAGTGTAATGTCCCTCTTCGAATCTTTTAGTTTGCGGCACCAACGCCTCGAGCGCTAGTGATGTGGTTCTATGTGCCAACATTAGAGTGGCGTTTCTAAACTTATCCCTTTTATGCAAACATCCGAGATATCGTGAATTACGGACACACGTTAGTTATCAGCTTCGGTGAAGTTACCATAAAGTTTTAAGCCTAGCACTAAATACCAATACTGCAAATAAAAATGTTTCAAATCTCTGGTAAAAAAACGGGGGTAGAATATACAGTAAGTCTAAAAATTGTATATAATATTATTTAATTTGTTTAGCTCCGTCTCTTACTATATAATCTTATGAAATGCGGCCCTCTCAGTATTTTAAATCTGTCCCTTATGATCAAGCGAGTTTGTCACGCCTGTTTTAGGAGATTCTCCTTTAGAAGTATTTCACAAACTCCAGTGTTCATTCTCAGTCACTAAAACTACCAAAGATGTAAAAAGAAAGAGATTTTTTAAGAATATTCTAGTCACTTTTTTTGTACATATTTACTTAGAACCATTTTGTTATATATTTGGTTCTTTACTTGTAGAATTTAACAAACAATTCTACCAGACCTTTTCACCATTTTATTATTTAATATGTATTCAATTTTTTATATATATATTTTTCTGAGCATTACATATGATATGACAAATGTTATTAGTCATAATAAAACTATATAACTCCGAAAAGTAAAGTTGAATTTTATACTTTCTGTCAAATGGATGAATAATCTGTTTTTTGTTTCAATAAAACTGCTATTATAACTGTGATCGGCAACATTACCCAATAACAGTATTTGCTGTGTGTATACATTCGTGGCATAGCTCAAACAATATACATTTTCATGGCTGGCAAATAATGGACGTTATAACACTTGTTTGTATTTATTAACTGTCAGAAGTATCCGATATAGCCTTACAGGTCCCCTACATGGTCAGTCAGACTGTCAGTATTAATAAAGTAATAATTAATATTGATGTAATCTGAATTTTGTGATTACATCAGTCTTGCAAGTGGTGGGAGAGAATGACAGTAGTACTGACAGTAGGACAGACTGTGCAGCAGCAAACATAGACTGCACACGCCTTTTCCTTATCATCCATGTTGTTGCTTGCAGGGGCCGAGACTGATACAATTAATGACGTGAAGATTGACCAAGTACGGTCTCGTAAATACTGATGCATACTGACAGTCGGATTTCATTCTTAGGACTGGCAGTCTGATCGTGTATGGGCCCTATTAGATTGCTCGGTTACCCCGGCAACAGCAGAAGATTGCTGGATTTTGACTATTATCGATTAATCTTAAATCGAGACGTGATGTAAGCAAAGCCACGTTGAAGTCTATGTTCCGTTTTGCTACTGAACAGACCTCGATGGTATCCATTCACTAAATAGTCCCTCCTATGTTTTGCTACTGAAAAGACCTCTATGGTATCCATTCACTAAATAGTCCCTCCTATGTTTTGCTACTGAACAGACCTCGATGGTATCCATTCACTAAATAGTCCCTCCTATGTTTTGCTACTGAACAGACCTCGATGGTATCCATTCACTAAATAGTCCCTCCTATGTTTTGCTACTGAACAGACCTCTATGGTATCCATTCACTAAATAGTCCCTCCTATGTTTTGCTACTGAACAGACCTCTATGGTATCCATTCACTAAATAGTCCCTCCTATGTTTTGCTACTGAACAGACCTCATATGGTATCCATTCACTAAATAGTCCCTACTATGTTTTGTATTAAAAAATTTTTTTAATAACATTAGAAAATTATTATAATTGAAACTATCCCTTCATTTGATTTAGAAATGATAATTTAAGCTTTGCAAGCGCTATTTGAATACCAACAAACTCTTGACTCAGCGTTGAGGGACCCCCTGGTACAGTCCTTGTAACACGTTAACATCAAGTCAGCAACAGTCAGTCGACAGTTCATCTCGGCAGTGTTAAGTGATGGTTGTGAGTGTTGGGTGCTTTCTGTCTATTTATGGCGTTTTCCAAGTCTGGCCCGAGTTTTGTTAAACAAAAGACAGGAAATTTAAAAGTACTAAAAAAAAAAAATACAAAAATTCATAGTGACTTACTTTGCTATGGAACTGTCTATACATGGTTGCACCCATTTAAAATATTACACTGGTGTTCCACCCATCATGTAGGTCCTAGGCGTAGTGATATGGGAGTGTTTGTTTACTTCTGGTCTCAGATTAGGATGAACCAATAATAGTCTGGTGTTTGCCGTGTTACTAACGTAGCCATGCCTCTGATGTACTTTCAGACAAATCATGCAAGTTCAAGGAAGCAGTTATACAAATTGAAGCAGTCACATATTTTTTATCTGTGCCATAATCTAATAACCATATATGTTACAATTATTAACCAATGCTATTTGATAATTTAATGTGCAGAGAGTTAAAAAAAACTTGAAATATTCTTTTTATTTTACTTCATTAACCAAGAATAAATAGAAACTAAAATAGCAAGTTCACATTTTTTGTTACAAAAATGTTTATCCAAATAGTTTTTTACTGTGGGACTCTTTTTAGAACAGCTCCTTTACTGTAGTTTTTTTTTAAAATTGAATCTTTATTTTTGTTTTAGATCTCTGTGGGGAAAATAAACTAGGCCTAAACAAAGTTGTACAAAGTGAATCCAATAAAATGTTGGCTCAACTTTACCATTTATTATGTTTAAGTTCATTGTTTAAAAAGCAACTAACTGTGAGAATCTTAATAAAAACAAAATGTGTCCAACTCTTTATTTTCTTATTACCTATTCTGACAAGAAAAAAAAATTGTTGACCATAAAAATATCTTCAAACCATATTTTAAATTAAAAAAAAATCCTTCTAAGAAAGTGAATATCAGATGGGACCACAGGGAAAAAAAAATCAATATTTTGTGAGAGAGCTAAAAAGTACAAGATTGAAAAACAAAATCCTCTAATTTTTTTTAACACTGCCCTCGTCTTAATACCTGTTCGGGTCATACGCCTATCTACTAATTACACTAATCGGTAGGATTAAGGAGACTTAATTGAGAGCAGGTGCACCCACATTCGTGTGAAAGTAGAGTAGAAAACCATTTAGGAAAAAAAAAACACCCTCAGTGCAAAAGAGCTCCAACCTCGATCTCCACGTCTTCGGCAGTCTAGTCCAACACGAAAGTGGTGCGTTAGACCACACGACCAACGAAGCGGGTCTCGCTAAATTATATTACTTTGTACCACAAGCCAGGCCAGCCATGAAGGTCCCCTCCCCCTTTAAAAAATATAATATCCTATCCACATAGTTGCACTGGTGGGTGAAATTTAGATAAATGTACCAGTATTTACGAAGAGAGTGGGAAGCCAATTAGGTAAAAACACCCTCAGTGTTCCTTGTCACACACAACACAAACGAGATAAGAACAACTTCTTTATCTGCATGCTCATCGATGCAGGTTTTATCAAAAATCAATCCAATTACAGCTAATATGATACTTTGAAAATTACTCTAGGAAGAAATACGTTAACATATAAAAAACTTAAAAGGAAAAAAAAAAAAAAAAAAACAAAAAA
>CABFWO010000480.1:229067-252993 GCA_902155825.1 Timema genevievae
TATATATATATATATATGTGTATATATATATATGTGTATATATATATATATACCGGTAAGACTAAATATAAATTTTTACCCTCATTCGCTGTAAACTCCAAATATGTTTGTGAGAAGTATCGAAAAACAACTTAAAATAATATAAACCGCAACTGTTATATTTGTTGTGACATGGCCCATTTTCGCCCCAAGCCCTCCAATTTTATTACTGTCAGAAATATGAGAGTAGGCTCTACTTCTTGACCAAAGAACTGAAAATGTCGTACTACTGCGAGTGAAACCTAGCACGACGACGTAGATAACACCGCTGAACTGACCTTCCCTCGTGCAGCCGCTATGTAAACTAGTTTCATCAGTACTAGGCTCGCGTACGGATCGTGGAGGAGCGTCTGAAGGTTCTCCTCAAACAACAAGAAGAATCTTTCCAGAACCTTATCGTTGGCAAAATCAAGCATCTTCTCGATAACTAGGGCTCCAATGTGACTCGAGCAGTAGAACAACTCTTTCCCGTGGATTCTATCAAACACACCTTTCACAGTTAAACCTACAAACAGAAGGAAAACATAGGATTGGTGTTCACAAAAAATATCATTTCTAAACTCTTCAAATCAATCACTTGTTTCTGAATAAACACAACAATATTTGATTATATTTTGTAACAACATGTTTACACTAGAGGGATAGTTAAGGAGGAGCCGGTATAGAACGGAATAAAAGCACAACTTTTTTTATTGGTCAACATTTATAAATGAGGAATTTAATATCAATGCAATGACCTGAAGGTGTGTAACATCTAATAAAATGTCGGAAATTTTCAACGGAAGTCGGAATTTTAACATGAAGTGTTGACCCTGGTGGACCTAATATTGATCTTTTTTATTGGTCCAAACATACAAATGGGGACATTAATTCTTTAAAAATAAAATTATAAAATTTAAAACCAGGACTCCAAAAATGTTTTCCATAAGTACAGTAAAACCTTGGATTGCGAGCATAATTCGTTTCGTAAACGTGTTCGTAATACAAAGCACTCGTATATCAAAGTGAATTTCCCCCATAAGAAATAATGGAAACTCAGATGATTCGTCCCACAAACCAAAAATATTTAATCTAAAAATGATTAATACCTTTTTTATTTTCGTTATTTAAATTTAACTGTATTGTAATCAAATTTATTAATTAAATTTAATCGTGGCTAGTGTGAGATAGAGGAGAGGAGGAGGTGGGTTATTGTTTAGGACGACTTTCACTGTCACTAACGGAATCACTGCTATATGTTGGCTAACTCAAAAAAATTTTGTGCGACTTTAACAAAGAACTTATCCAATGAAACTGCTCGTATTGCAAGATATCGCTCGTTTATCAAGTTAAAATTTATTGAAAATTTTTACTCGTCTTACAAAACAACTCGCAGACCAAGTTACTCGCAATCCAAGGTTTTACTGTATAGTACAATTTATCCTTGGGTTTGCTAGTGTATATTATTTCGTTTCACATATATTACGAGCTTTGAGTGAATATCTCCATTTTTAAACAATAGAGCGAAAGTCCGTGTGGAGTTATGTACATTTATTTTTAAAATGATATCTGTTCCTGTGTTACTTCTCGGTGAATATAGTTTTGAAATGTTCATTAAAACAAAGTGATTTTTTTAATAATTTTGAATCTAGTAGGCCTATCATTTGATTTCCCACATTTTTGCGAATGTAATATTGGTACTTAAAATTTTTGTGATTTTTGGGTCTTTAAGTTCTGTACCCATTTGGAATAATGTTACCTAAAAATAATTTATCATAAAAAACTAGCAAAACAGTTCAACTCAAAGTGAATACAAAGTATAATGTTTCATCAGAAAGTATTTACAGTAAACTTGGTAAAGTGTTGATTATAGCAAAGAGTGAGTGGATGTATTGTAAGTTAATTCAATGTCATTTAATAAACAGTAAATTATAATATTGATGTGAATTGTCAGTTTTTGACATCAGTTTCAAATTAAATGGGAAAATTAAGATCATGTGCTGAAGTGCATTAGTTATAAGTTATTGAATTGCCATGAATTAGTATCTACTGTAAGTATACTTACATATATATTTTTAGGACAGCGGCTTACTAACCATTCAGGTTATATGCTTATGTAGACCTATTAATTACACTACTTGTAAGTTGTTAGGGATGGGGAGGATTATATTTAGAGGAAGCATACCCACATTTGCATGGAGGGATAGTGGAAAACCATAAAATCACCCAAAGTCCTCCCGACCGGGATTCAAACCTTTATCTCCCCGTCCTTGGCAGTCCAGTCTACTGATAGATTGACGCCTTAGACCATGTGGTCCGCTGATGCAGGTAAAATATATTGTTCCTTGTGTTTTTCAATCAATTACAAGTAATAATACCACAACCGAGATTGTTTTCAACTCAACCATTAAGTCCTGTCCTAAGGCTACAGTCACACCGGCGAGTGAATTGCGACATTTCTCGCGTTAGTTCTGTCCAGGTCTGTTTACACTAGCAGCAATAAATTGTTGCGAGATCTGTCAGGTGAGTTTGTTGGCGAGTGACTTGCGAGAGTTCTCACAAAGCTCTTCACACTCAAGAAGAGAATATTGCTCACACAAGGTGTGTTTCAGTCATTTTGGAATAATGACACCTGTCAGATGTCTCAAATATGCTGCTGCACTATTAATCCTAAACTAAATCTATTCTATTAGTAGAAAAAAACGGAAGGAAAGGCAATGCTGGGTTAAGGAGTGGATCCAGTACCTCTTTTTTTTCCCACTTATTTTTCTTCGATTCTTGATTAGATTGACTGCGTATATTGTGTAGCTTTCTAAATATTTCTATTGGGTTGGTGATAAACTTGTTTGTTATGGCTTGTAAGTTGTAAGGCATCTTGATTTTTTCTAACATGTCTCTGTATTGTAAACTTCACACAAAACTTCATTTTCCTCATAAAGAGCAATTAGCAATTTTATTTCACTATCATTCCCCTTTTTTGAAGGCGGACATCATCGAGAGAGACAATTAACTCACACACGTCTCGCAGAAAATATCGAAATGGTTTGGACGCGAGAGCTTGCGGAAGTGGCGAGGAGTGTGTTTAAACAGGGAAGCGTGGAACAACTTGCGCGAGTCATCAGAAATCTACTCTCAGAGCCGTTTACATTTGTGACAGTACTGTGTGACAGCATCTCGCGCGAGATTACTTGCCAGTCTACCTGCACCTTAATGGAGGAAACCCAGTATATGGACAGCCGGCACCGGACCAGCCGAAACATTTGTAGAAATTCCTTGCAAGTCCCGGTTGCAAAGGAGAGTTCATCCGAAGAGGAGTTAATGGTAGAGTGTGCAGTTTGAGCGGGGTAGGAAGAGCGTGGGGATAAAAGGGCCATAAACAATTTGTGGGTGCATGAAATAACTAAGAGGAGGAAGAAATAAGGTGATTTCCATAATTTTTTTCCCAGATCTCTTAAGAGATGAGATGAAGTTTTTCTTGTACATTTGTATTTCACAAAATTACTTCTCATCCTCGCAGTCACAGAAGCATTGGCCGTTCGAGGCAAAACGAATCAATTTTTGGGGAAGAGTTCAGGCCGTTCTGTGCGTGTGCCATGCCGGCCGATCGTAGTGTGTTACAGTTCATTGTAATCTAAGCAAAACATTATGACCCTTGACGTGCCTGTTCATAGTAGGTTTCCTTCCTAATAGAATTAAATGTCATCATTGCCCGATCTAATACCAGTACTAATGTAATTAAATATCATAGCTTGATTTAAATAGCCTACTAATAGAATGAAGTGTCTTCAAAAGCTTAATCTGATGAATACTAATACAATGAAATATCATCCATCATAGACTCAATCAAATTTTGGTTGCACAAGTGTTTAATTAGTTTGAAACCCATTGCTTTCCAAGAACATACTATCTTAAGCCTATTTGAATATAAATTACTCTACGAATAAATAATAATAGGTACTTACCTTCCAAACTATCCATTCTATCCATTGACACTAACTTAGATGTATTGCTAAATTGAAAGATATCAGTAAAATATGAAAATGTTTCATCATCTAAATTACTTCCTCTAGAATATGAACTCGTTTCATCATGTTTGGAATTTTCGCGAAGGCTTAATGCTTTAGTTAATTTCAATAAATCTTCCATTTTTTAATATACTACCAATACTATCAGTGTGAAAGTGATAATGACTACCAGATCAAATGGCGTAAGCTAACATTAATTCCCGCGGCATTATTTTAACCAATGAGGCTTATTTTCAACTAATATTACACAAGTACCTTGTAAATCAACCACTTGTTTCAGAATTAGCGCTAGTATAGCATCTTCAATTTTAAGTCACTTTTAAACTATTAAATATATTTTAAGCATAATTAACGTTATTTAAGTGTTGAGTGTATTATTAAATCAATTGATTTTTATTTGATTCTAATTTTATTATTGACATGAATATTATGGTCGATCTAGTTCTCATAAAAGTGTGTATTGTGAACGTTTGCATTGTCTGCAATTTATGGTATTGGTTGAGCTCTCTGTTGGCACGTGCTATAGATGTTGGATGATTCATTGTAAATAAACAACATAGTATTATATAACAAAATTGTGAATTTGATCTAAAAAACTTTTGTGTTTGAATTGAGCACTGCTACTTCTTATTATGTGATATTCTTAATTGAGTTTTAATAATTTACTCAATCACTTAGATATTTTCCATAGTGATAATTTTATATAATATTTTTTTAGTTGTTAGCCTAGTTAAACAAATACCCTTTCTTCTTCACTTTTATATTTAATTACATGTTTAACTGGTCTTAATATTCAGACAAATTATTCCAAATATCAGCCAATGTGATTCAAACACGATTTCCCTCAGGTGTTGTAAGCTGGCTGATAAGATTGTTGTCTAAGGCACAATTTATTTATAAAAATACTTTAACAATTTAATCACTACAAAAGTGTATAGAATCCTACTCCCCTAAACCCCTCCAAACAGATATAGTGTACTGAGATAAATTTGATAAAAAGGATATTAATTGCATAACCAAGCAAATTTAAAAAAATAAAAAATCATAAGCAATTAATTATTATAGTTGTTATGTACTTTACTAATAAGCTTCTTTGTTATCTTAAATTATTCTCTCCACTCACCATATTATCTAAAACCAAATCATTAAAAACGTGGGTTAAACGACTCTACAATATTTGAATTCCGCGCGTACTAATAGGTGGAGATACTAACACTTTTGGCTTCAATCTCTGATCACTAGAACAAAATACTAGCCAGACCCACATATTTTAGACCTTGGCTCAGACAATTTTTCTGGAATTAATATCTATTTAGTGTCAAGTGTTGTCGACACTGTTTATTTACTAAATTTAGCTTTCAGCGCGAAATTTGCAATGGACACCATGTTTAATAGTTCGTATCTCTCTACTCCTAATTCTAAAAGAAAACCAACAAATGATTTGTTGAATAATACACAGAAGAAAAGAGAACACGGAACGAACATGGTTCGATATTTCAATAAAGTTTTGTCTTTAATTCAAAGTTCAGCCTTTCTAGCAGATCAAAAGAACAAAGGTTAGTTAACAATAAATTACTTTTGTGTTATTAAGAATTTTTTTTATCGGCATTTAGTATTAATGTTAGTAGTATTTTGTTCCGGATCAAAACAACACTTTTCACTCCGTAAAAATTGGAGAGCTGGGTCCTAGATCTATTGAGCTTTTTTTTGTCCAAAATACTTTGTAAAATGTTTATATCCATATTTAACTTAGCCTACCCCTTTTGATCCACACACACTCTACCTTCATATATTTGTTTCGTCACTCAATCCACACTCATCCTCTCAACATGTCCAAACCAACGTTAGAAGCTTCTTTTACATTGAACTTTTGAATTACCTTTCAAACACCCTTCCTTCAGCACCCATTCATCACTGTCCATACCGGTACACAAGTCTTTCCAGGTAGATTTCTTAGAAATCTCATTCCAACAGCATTCACCCTGCTCTTGTGTTTCTCCTGACAAACCCACATTTCACATCTTATAAGACAATGTTGGCATCAACACACTTTCATGTACCACCATATTTGCCTCTTTCAATTCTACTTCATTCATTTCAAAAAAAAAAACTAGTAACCTTTGTTGCAATTATAAATTTTGATCCTTTCAATAAATTGATGGAATAACATTGCTTTACTGGTAACAAAATTAACTGTTGCCCACTTCAGTGGCCGAATGGTCTACGGTGTCACTCTTGGCCTCCTGATGACGGGGAGATCAAGGTTCGTATCTCGGTCAGGTCTACTAAGGTTGGTTTTTTTAAAATGGTTTCCCACTCTCTTTTCATGTACATATGGGTAGATTACTTCTTAACTGTTTACTTCCTCATTAGAGTAATTATCATGCGTGTAACCTGAACAGGTAGTAAGATGCTGTGATAAATATATGAATACAACTAACAATGTCCATCCCAATAATCAAAATAATGTATTAACTGATTAGTTTATAACTAATAGTCCAAAATACATTGTGAATATGCTACGGCTAAAGTCCAAACTTGGATAAAATCAATATTATCCTTATGATGTTGACATTATCCAAAGTATGTGGATAGTGTTAAGTGAGGAGCGATTGAATAACCTGTTTCAAAGTTTGTCCAGATAATATTGACACTATGCACCTGCATTTGGATAATGTCGAATTCTAGGGTTGAGGTTAGGTTAGTTAAGTTAGATTAGGGTAGATTAGGCTAGGTTAGGTTGGGCGAGGTAAGTTTAGTTCAGGTTAGGTTGGGTGAGTGGAAAATAAAGCAACAAAATGGGGCATTTTGAATGTTAGTGCATTTCCACGATTCAATATCAGGTCCCAGTTTGAAATAGCATCCCAAAATAGAATCCGGATTGAAACTTGCTTAGCTTTACAAATAGCATTCACTGCTATCCCAGTCTTGATGGCTAATGTCGAGATTATCAGGATAAGGTGAAAACTAGACTACCAATCCCTATTATCGATTGTTTAAAATAATTGTTCATGCTACGATTATTTACACCGATTAATCCTGATTATTGATTATTATTAACTAATGGGAAATTACTTAAGATAATGATAACAGTTAATGTAATTAACACAAAAAGATTATATGCATACATAAATATATTTTATGCATAACCGGCGAAAGTTAGAACTAGATTGTTAGTTTTATCAACGGTATGAACTTATATTTATCTATCTGTTTATGTAATCTTTGCATAGCCCGCAACCTAGATACAGTGTTTATATGTGGTTGTTTTTTTTGCTATTCTGATCACTAAACTCCTACTTAGAAAGTTTTTATTTAAATTTTACTTTTAAAAAACATGATTAATCAACATAATAATCGCCCGATAATGATTCATCGGTATCCGCATCGGTACATTCCTAGTCAAAACCGAGATATATTACTTTCTATTTCCGACGGTATTTAACTTGAATAATGTTGACATCTGCCGGTTAAGCTCAACATTATCTATATTTCACATATTACCCGTAACAAAGACATATTTTTCAAAAACTAGAATAGAAAACTAAATTCTGTACAAACCACTGGAAGTTGAACCTTATAATCTAGATCTTCTGGGTCAATTTGACGTGCAGCCAAAGCTACCAATATCAAACAAATGCTTTGTAAAATTTTAACTTTCTTACTGTCAACCAAATTGTTTTGTTTGAATTTCAGATATTCTAGTGTCCGATGTGATGAAGAAAACAGAAGCTCATGCAGTCAAATACGCATTCTCCCCAAAGGGCTCTAAAGTGTGATAACATGGGGTAGTGACCCAGTCGTGGGCAAGTTTATGGAGAAAATGGAAGAAACTGTTTGTGAGGCCCTTTCCAACCCTTTTGCTAGTCGAGTTTTGAAAACGCTGCTTGAGATTGCTGCAGAGAGGAATCGAGTAAGAAAAATATTTTTGGACCATAACACATATTTATAATTAACTTATTATTTTATTCTAATATATTCTTTCTATCAATTAAATAATAATTTAATTTAATATCAAAGTGATTTTAACGCTACCAACAGTTTGTGAGGGACGTGCAAAAATTATAAGCTACAATTATTGTACGATTGCAGGTGAAGATTTTTGCACGTCCCTCACAGATTCTGCCTTAAAATATGAGAGAGGAATGATCCTGGGCACGAAACAAATTCCTAGATAGCTCAGTGGTAAGGGCATTAATTGGCATACTAAGCCAAAGGTTCCGAGTTCAATTCCTGTGTCCAGGTGTTATTTATCAATTAAAAAAAAAAGTTTTCATCATTTTCCCACCTTCTCTCTGTGAAAATGTGGATGCACTTCATCTGAAAACCCGCCTCGGTGGCGTAGTTGGCTAACGCGCTAGTCGTGTTGAGCTCGACCGCTGAGGACGGGGAGATCGAGGTTCGAATCTCGGTCGGGTGAACTGGGGGTGGTTTTTCCTAAATGGTTTTCCACTCTCCCTCCACGCAAATGCGGGTTCACTTCCTCAAAAATTCAACCCTCCCAATTCCTAATCCATTAGAGTAATTAGTACTTAAGCGTATAACCCGAACGGGTAGTAAGACGCGGTGCTAAATATTATTATTATTATTATTCATCTGAATGTGAGAACAAACTTTTTAGTCTATGGTTTGATTTCTATTTATGTTTGTCGCAATGTGATACATTTTGGAAACCAGCCTCACAAGCAGTATACGAAATTCTGGCTACATTTTATTAAAATTTCTTTTCAACATTCAGAATGGCCGCTGATCAGGAAAATCAAGAACTATGCTTGAATTTTCTTCGGGAAAATTGGTTAAATGTTGTGGTCTGTTTAAAGGCGAGGACCACCCTAAATATCTGCTAGAGGTACCTATTCAAATTTAAAATAAATCTGTGGAGGACTACTACAAATATCTTGGACTCTTATGTTTCCAGACGTAGCTTTTAACATATCTTCTAGGGGCAATCCCATAACTTGTTTCTAATCCCTCCTCCCCCTCACACAAATAAATGTCCACCATCTCCGGATGTAGCAGATTTGTATGCATACAACTGTTTAAGTTGCCTTCTCTCTACTCGTGGTTGAGCTCACATCACAAGTGGAATAATGACTTTATGGTCCAGATCTTAAAAAAGATGTACCCTGATTATCCCCCCCTCATCGGGGGATGGGATGTGTACTATCTGTGGTGGCTCTAAGCGAAGTCCCCAAACAAGAGATGGTTAGGATTTATTTTTTTAACAGAAACTTATCTTGAGGTAGTTTAAAGTCTTTCAAGAGATATTTGAGTTTGTAGTTGGTATGAATTTGTAGAACTCCAATAGTCTACTGACCTTGGCATTTAGTACAAATACCTACAAATGTGCTTGCTCATGTACTAAAATTTGGTGGCTTGTTCAAATGCACCTTTTACAAAACATTTACATTCAAAATAATTTGTTTAGTCTCACAACAGAAGGGAATTTAAGCAATATTAAAAAAAAATCAGTAAAATTAATATTTTTGGTCCAGAAAAACCGGAAACTATGCTGTAAATGTATTTCAGAGTTTTTGAGTGTATTGGCCATTCTGACATTAATTAACACTAAACCATTTTTATCTTTCAGAAAATCTTTGAAAGCTGTGAAAACACGACTCATACTAAGATAACCAACGTAGATGTGAATCAGAATTGGAACCCAGCTGTGAGCCTAAAAACACAAATATGTGAAGAAGTTGGTGTCGTCACGCAGGAAGAGTTCATTAATAATAAAGACAAGGGAAAAATAAAAATTAACATTAATTGTGAAAGAACAACAAAATATTCTATCGGCAACGACAGTGGGAACGATGATGCAGAAAACAAGTTTAGTTTTTCAGAGTGGATTTTAAGAGTGTCTAAAGTTGTGCTCGACGATGTTGACTTGGTTTGGAACTTATACGCTAACAATGTCATGCGAACGGTGCTCGAGTGCTTAACCACGCTGCCCAGAGACTCCACGAAGTACTTCATTAAAAGGCCTGTTGCCATTGATGGGTTGAGCCTCCCCGAGGAACACAAACACTTGCTAGATTGTTTCACCCAGAAACTTTTACTGTGGCAACAATTGACAGGTAGTAGTAGCTCGTTTACTCGCCATTGCTATTAATTTATTAGGAAAGTCGCAAATTAACTAGGATCGTTATTTAAGACTGAGACCCACCTCAGTGGTGTTGTTGGCTATCGAGCTAGTCGTGTTGAGCTCGACCGCCGAGGACGAGGTTCGAATCTTGGTTGGGTGAACTGGGGGTAGTTTTTCCTAAATGGTTTTCCACTCTCCCTCCACGCAAATGCGGGTTCACCTCCTCTAAATTCAACCCTCCCAATTCCTAATCGATTAACGAATCTCGGTCGGGTGAACTGGGGGAGGTTTTTCCTAAATGGTTTTCCACTCTCCCTCCACGCATATGCGGGTTCACTTCCTCTAAATTCAACCCTCCCAATTCCTAATCCATTAACGTAATTAGTACTTAGGCGTATAACCCGAATGGGTAGTAAGACGCAGTGCTAAATATAAATATTTAAGAATGAAATATTATAAAAGAGAATGATCATTTTGAATCCTCTTCGGTGGCCGCATGGTCTAAGGCGCTACTCTCACAGTAGACTGAACTGCCGATGACAGGAAGATCGAGGTTCGAATCTCGGTCGAGTGTGCTGAGGGTAGTTTTTTACAAAATGGTTTTCCATTCTTCCTCCACACAAATGCGGGTACACTTTATATAAAAATAACCTTTCTCTTACCTAAAACCATTAGCGTAGTTAGTACTTGAGTGTACTACCCAGACAGGTAATAAGATGTAGTGCTTAAAAAAGAAGTTATATATTCCTCATCCATTAATCATCTGTAATGTTATTGATTTTCAGATCTGGTATATAATGATTTAACATCAAGACTACTTCAAGCATTGCTGCTGGCTTTGAAAGCCGTGGATAACGAGGATGCTGACGACTTGGTTCGTCAACTTTTTAATGAATGTTTTATCGTGAAAGAGACTGACCTTAAGAAGAAATGTTTATCGGCGAGACTTTGTGAAGATGAGGCGACGCTTCTGCCAGTGTTCAGGAACGAATTTTCGGGCAACGTGCTACAAACGTCGACCAGCGTAGCGTCGCCTGAACTCTTGGCCCGGATACACACTGGTTGCTTCACGGGCCACTTGGCGGTCCTCTCAAGGTCACGAATAGCCGGCCCTTGTCTGCGGACTTTGCTGCAGTATTGTAGGGGGAAGGAAGATGTAAGTTAAAATATATTATATATAAAAAGTGTCTGATTGGATGTAATCATTATCTTAGAACAAGAACTTTAATAACTTTATCTTGCTTGTATTACCTTTTTGGTCAAGAGGCTACGACCATTAGATACGGGCGTCTTACTACCCATCTGGGTTATATGATTATGTACTAATTACACTAACAGTTTTAGTGATTAGGAAATATTTATTAAATAAGTGTTCCGCATTTGCGTGGAAGGAAGGTGGAAAGCCATTTTGGAAAACCACCCTCAGTACACCTGACCGAGATTCGAACCTTGATCTCCCCGTCATTAGCAGTCTAGTCTACTGTGAAAGTAGCGTGTTATACCATGTGGCTCATTGAAATTCTCTGTGGGTTTTGTGTCTGGGCTTCTAATAAGGACTTTTAAGTTAAAACTTAAGAATTCAAAACACAATTGAGCTAGTACTTTTACTACTAATTATAAAGTTGCTTACAGGTGGATTAAGTTACTTTAAAAAATTAGACATTCTTGAGAAGTTGCTATTTTAAGCGACTACTTTTACCTGGCCAAAAAAAAAAGAGGTTATTTATGGTATATTTGACACATAGCAGGTATAATGAACTATCCGACACCTTAGCTCAATGGGTAGCATGTCTGTCTGCTGAGCTAAGGGTCCCGGGTTGGATTAACAGCATGGCCGGAAAATGTATCATCGGTGAAATGTGGGTTTATCCTTCCACAGTGATGAATTAAGGGCTGGGGACTGGATGTTGTGTCTGTCCTAGTCTTAAGATAGATTATAAGACATATGAAGCTACGACAGGCCTAGTAAGCCGGTAGTGGGAAATATATGGACCCAGGCTACAGGCTGGAAACAGTAGTTGATATAAAGTAAAGGCATAATGAACTCTGTTTTATTCTTTGTTATTCAGTTCGAAACAATTTACAATGAAATTTGCGAGGAGTTGGAAGGAGTCATCTTGAGCAAGAACACGGCAGTTATCGTGAGCCTCGCTCAAACCTGCCTTCGGTTCGAGGTCAATCAAGGCTGGTTTGTTTTGGTGAGTGCGACCTGAATGCACAACCATTTTCTCAACGATGACTGCATGCGAGCGTGTTAAGAACGGGGTGGCCGACGAATGTGATGAAAACTCAGAGGCGGAGATGATTCGGGTTGGAACTAACGACAAAGTATACGCGAGGAAGGTGGATTGCATGGACTCGTTGCCAGCGTTCCCAGGATGCTTAGAAGTTAGAGGAACGCCGTAGATAAGGAGGAGTGCTCCGGTGGAGGTTTGGGCTAATTTAGTTGTATATGGATGGGCTGTAAGTTTTTTTAAGCACCTCGTCTTACTACCCATCTGGGTTTTACGCTAATGGTTTTAGGGATTATGAAGGGTATATATATTTAGAGGAAGTGTACCTGCATTTGTGTGGAGGGAGAGTGAAAAACTACCCTCGGTACATCCGACCGAGATTCGAACCTGGATCTTGTCATCCGCAGTTTATTCTACTGTAAGAGTAGTGTGTTAGACTAAGCGGTGACCGAAGCGAGTGGCTGGTAGTTATATTTGATATAAATAATACATGAGGGACATAGCCTAAAGGTTGTATCTGCTTCTTAGTGTGGCCGTTACAAGGAGTTGTTTTGAAGATCGCTAAATGAGAAGGAAGGCCAGGATTTAAGTTATCTACTTGAATGAATTGTATTCTATAAATCTGCTTATGATGCATAAAATAAACACAAGAGAAATATTAATATTATTTGTGTTTCACAAACCAGCGAGATAAGGTAATTTAGTGGGAAATTTACACCAAATGTATTATTTTCAAAACGAGACTTTGGGGTTAGGTGTTTGCTAACATACTTGTCTCAGATTCAGGAGGCTGGGTTTTAAACCCAGACCAAGTGCATTGATAAGAATTATTTACAATGATGCTCTTCAGGAAAATATTAGTACATTTTTTTTTAAAAATTACAACGTTTCTTATTTTCTTAAAATAGATGATTCAAGTCACTGATTAGCGTCATATTATCGATGTAGTGCAGCTTACTAAAATACATGTTTTATTTTATTTAGTGAAAGTTGGGAATGAACGAACGCAAGTGCATATGTTAGAACAAATGAAACCCTTGTTACTCGTCACGCGCTTTGGTGGCTGCATGGTCTAAGGCGCTAGTCTCGCGATGGACTAGACTGCCGATGACGAGATCGTGGTTTGATGCCGGTCGGGTGCACTGAGTGTGATTTTTCCTTAATGGTTTTGTAGCATTAGCCGCCGGCTAGCTACAATAATGAAGACTTACCCTATTCGATTGAGGACGTTTCCAGCCAGCTTGAAGGTAAACACGCCCGGCCCACTTGTACTCGCACATCTAATCGGCCCAACAGCCTTCAACATACTGAAACGAGCTCACCTGTATCCATCACCACCGCTCTCCAGAATCAAAGAACTTAAGAGGAAAAGAAGTAAAACTCCGCCAGTCCCACGATCATGTTCTATATCATTCGAGATGGTCGGCGAACATTCTACTCCCTATCTATTATCTTTGGTTTTTCCCCCTTGTGACGTCCTTGTGCCCTGTGTTCTGTAAGCTGTGTTCTGTATATAAGAAGCACCGTGTGACTTATATGCCACTCTTGGGTTGGCAGAGAAGGTCGCTAGACCAGGCGATCTCTACAAATTCGACGATGTAAGCTAAATTCATTTTCGGTGATAATCTTTGCTTTTTTCTAAATTCTTTTTTGGCTCTTTTTTGGGATTATTTTCATTAGGGGTATGCGTAATCGTTTAAGCTCTTGGTGCAATTTTCCTATGTAATGGGACTTAATTTTTTACCATTACGGAGACTTTTTTATAATAACTTTGGCGTCATGTTCGCTTGGCGAACAAATGATCTGAACTTGGTTAAGAACTTTAACACAAATAAAATGGACAAATTATTAATAAGAAATTTGTGAGATTAATATTTCAATTTTTTGTCAAAAAAAACTTTAACTTAAACAAAATGAACAAAATTATTAATATGAAATTTGTGAGATTAATATTTCGACTTTGTTAAAAAACTTTAACATAAATAAAATGAACAAATTATTAATAAGAATTGTGTAGGTTAATATTTTGACCTATTTAAGAACTTTAACTTAGATAAAATAAACAAATAAATAATAGGATGTTTGCGAGGTTAATATTTAAAATTTATAGCAGTAGAATTAGTCTTTAGATTATATAATTGATATGTTCCTTTTTGACTGATATTAGAAGATGTGTTATGATATGTGTTGGGGCTAACTATGAAAGTTAGAATGCAGTTTAAGGGTTCAGTTTTAGCGCCCAGCTAGTTTTCTACTTAGCTAGCGAATGAGATACTTTATATTTTTTAAAGTTGGCGCTCTTAATATGCGGCCAAGGAGTAAGGTAGTAAAGTCTTTGTTGTTAGTTTTTTTTGAGAATATAAAAATATAAAAGGAATACTTTTGTTGTTCTTTACAAATATATATATATATTGTTATTCTCGTTTCTGGGGAAATAAAATTATGATATTAAAAAGAATACTTTTATTGTTGTTTACAAATATATATATATATATTTATGCTCCTTTCTTAAAAAATAAAATGATAATAAGAATAAATAAATAATCTACTGTTAACTAATGGTGTTAGTGTCCTCTTCCTTCGATCATGATTTAATAGTTACATTAATTTACTTGAGGCAAATGATATGTTTGATGATGCGCTAGGTAACCATTTTAAGAAGGGCTATGAGGGCTTGTCTGAAATGTTCTTATTGCGCGTGCTATGTTCTGGTGGCATAGACTTCTTTTGTATGCACTTCTATCTCACCTACTCATTCAAAGATTCATTTTTTTTTATTTGAATTCCTGTAATCCACTTAGGGATTACAGTTTCCCACTCCCTCTCTCTCCAAGAAAATGTGAGTACACTTCCTCTAAATTCAACCTTTCTCATACTTAACCTATTAGCGTAATTACTACATAAGTTGTTTTTTAATTTTCTATCACAATGATTTGAATATGTGAATCACCATTTGTATTACTATGAACTCTAATTTAAATAGTCTCACTGTTTCTCTACAAAACCAACTAAACCAACATTTTTTGTGCCGGTAGCACTTGATGAGGGCCCTCCATTGCGACTTTCCCCCTGGAAACCATCGTCGCTTCATCGCCCACGTGCTCATGTTGAGAGTACTGGGAGAGAACACGAGAGAAACGGACTTCACCATCCACCCTCACGGCATCGCCCTGTTGGAGGCCCTGCTGCGCTTCGAATTCCCAAACAAGGTCACTGCAAATTGGAGGGCATATTATAATAAAAAGAGAGTTAAAATAATAGGTAGAATTTTGGAAGATTAGGTATTTTAAGCACATTGTTGACAGGGGTTAAACAACTAAGAAGTATTATTTTTTATCATCGGGTCTTACTACCTGTTCGAGTTGTACGCCTATGTACAAATTACAATAATGTGTTACGGATTAGGAAGGTTTAATTTATAAGTGCACCCGCATTTGCGTGGAAAACCATGTAGGGGGAAAAAACCTCGGTGCACCCGACCAGAATCGAACCCCGATCTCCTCTTTGGCAGTCTAGTCTACCGTGAGAGTAGCGCATTAGGCGCATTAGATGATGCAGCCACCCAAAGCGCATAACTAAGAAGTACATTTTGTTTTAAGATAGAGTATATATATGAATGTTTAAAATGTACCATACATTGGCAGCATAGAGCCACAACAGAGTCTCTGGTGGCTGGGATATTAACGTGTCCATCACAGACTCTGCCTTAAAATTAAAGTGAAGAATGACTCTGGGGAAGGACGACACGTGGATAGCTCAGTGGTAGAGCATTGGTATACTAAGCCAAAGGTCCCAACTTCGATTATCGTGTCTAGGTGTTATTTTTCAATTTATTTGAATATGATTCAATTATGGCTCATCTCCATAATTATAATAATTTATCCCCCCCAAGTTTCTCCTTTCATTCATATTTAATTGTATAGCGTCACTTTATTCTAATTACATATGGATGGATACAGCTTAAAGTTCACAATTAAAAACACATAATTATGTAATTTCCGGGGTACATCAGTCCCCTTCTTCAGAAGAAGAGAGTTCTTTTGTTTTTTATTTAGCACCGCGTCTTACTACCCATCTGGGTTATAAGCTTAAGTAATAATTACACTAATGGGTAATGAATTGGGAAGGTTGTGTTTAGAGGAAGTGAACCCGCATTTACGTGGAGGTAGAGTGGAAAACCATTTAGGAAAAACCATCCCCAGTTCACCCCGACCGAGATTCGAACCTTGATCTCCCTGTCCTCGGCAGTCTAGCTCTACACGAAACTAGCACATTTGCTTACTACGGCACACCGACGCGGGTTCAAAAGAGAGAAAACTCATTTTGGACTATGGCAGCATGGCTTGAGGCAGGTCATGGTCACTTGGTGACATGAAAGTTACATAATTATGTGTTTTGTTTGTGAACTTTGAAGCCCACAGTTTTCTGGTAAGTCTGTAGGCCTTGCCCTTCCATCCTCTTTTCAACCTTTAGTTTCATGCCATTCAGAATGGTCCTGGAAGCACAATCATTTCGACAATAGTTGGTGATGTGACGACTGTACCGTTGGTTCTGTAACGTCTATTGTCTTGTGTATTTAGGTCGTCTCAGGCATGCTCAAACTGAAACATCACGAACTCTGCCAGCTCCTGAGTCATCATCCAGACGCAACCATCATTCGCACGTTTGTGGAAAATCCCAATATACCAACAAACTCCATGAACAAACTGTTCAACACATTGGTGGTAAGAGGAAATACTTCATACACGCTACACTTGTCAGAAAATACTTCATACACGCTACACTCATCAGGAGATATTTCATACACGCTACACTCGTTAGGAGATACTTCATACACGCTACACTTGTCAGGAAATATTTCATACACGCTACACTCGTTAGGAGATACTTCATACACGCTACACTCATCAGGAGATATTTCATACACGCTACACTCGTTAGGAGATACTTCATACACGCTACACTTGTCAGGAAATATTTCATACACGCTACACTCGTTAGGAGATACTTCATANTATATATATATATTCAATGTCCATTTGATTGTCCTTTATATTATTCTTTTTACATGTTCCTATTTAAGTGCCCTAATATTCTTTACAAATTTCCTTTTTCTCCCTTTTGTGGTCTCTTCTTTTAGGAAGTTGTGATGCGCGTTTCCCACTCCTTCCTGATAAGTTCCGATAGAATGAAACCTAGGGCGGGGGATTGGGCGGTAAAGGTTTCTTTTCTTCAAGAGGCAACCATTTCCTTTTTGTCCAGTGGCAGCAATATAAAGTGTGAACTGTGTTCTTCTTTTCATTGTAAAAGCCATATTGTGTTCATTCCTTTTATGTTTCTATCCACCTTTCCTGTACCTTCATCCAAGTATATATTACTAACTACCTCAAAAAAGCGAAAAAAGGTTTTCCTTAAAGAGATATATTAAATTATAGTAATTTTCATGTTATTCTATTCTGTAATATATTGACATTCTCACTACACACATCAACTAATTATGTGAACGTTTTAGGGATGAGGAAAGTTGAATTTATATAAAGTTTACCCACATTTGCGCTAAGGGAAATCAGAAAACCATTTAGGAAAAAACACAGTACACCAACCAGCCGTGCCGGATTTAGGCACGTGCCACATGGGGCCAGGACTAGGGCGGCAAATTTTCGTAGATTTTTTTTTTATTATGTGCCAAATCGGATGTACGATACAGGAAATTTATCAATACTAAGGGGGAATTTTTACTTCAGTAATATATTTTATTTATTTATTGTTCAATTATTATTTATTTGTATTTTATTCTATGCTTTCTATTTATTTTAATTTTTTTCCTTGCGATTGAAAATGAGTGTAAAATTAAACTATGAAGATGTGATTCTTTCATTTACTAATAAAAAGGCTCGGTGAAAACCTCTCTCGTTTTTAGTCTTAAAATCCATCCTCTGTTTTCAGTTGAAAAAAACTTTTAACAAAATACCTCACTTTGCTATTTATTAACGATTTAATAAGTACTCTTTATTGTACTATTTCTTAAAATAGTGATTTTTTAAAAATAATCTTAGAAAAAATAAGTTTATTTTATTTGTTTTCAATGTATTGTAGAACAAAGGGGCGCAAACATTTATTGGGCCCATGGGCGTAGGTGCAGTCAAATATGGGGCTGCCAACCAGTATTCGAACGCCAACCATCCCTGTCACCAAAAGAGTCTCTAATGAGAGTTATGCGACAAGACCATTCACTACTAAAGCTGGTTTTGGAGCTAACTATTCAGTGTCCGGTTGTTATGATTGATAGGCAATCATATGTATTTTTCCATTTAACATAAAGTATTTTTGCTCCCTGATTGGCTACCAAATGTTTTTAACGGCTTTGACAGTTGAGTCCTACCTGTTGGTGTTTTTCTTAGTATCGCATCTCGCTACCCGTTTGGGTATTACCCTAATAGGTTAGGGATGTGGAAGGTTATAATTATAGGAAGTGTACCCATATTTGTGTGGAGGGAGGGTGGAAAACTATTTAGATTAACACCCCCCCCCCCCTCAGTACACCTGACCTCAATCTCCTCGTCATCGGCAGTCTGCTCTACAGCAAGAATAGGGCGTTAGACCATTCAGTGGGTTGGTGTACGTTATGATTTATGTTTCAGGGCAGATTCACAAGCCTGGCCAGTTCAGAGTACGGGTCGCGGAGTCTGGAGGTGATTTGGAAGGCTGTAGAGGCGCGGCGTAAAGTTCAGATAATGGACGAACTAACAGAGCAGAGCGAAACGTTACGAAACATCCCGTGTGGCAAGTTTATTTTAAAGAAGTTTGCCCGTGACTATTACAGTGCCAAGCGGGAGCTTTCAGATCAAGTGAACTAGTTAAGGGGTGGAACTGCTTCAAAAGTGTGCTATGCATTCATATAAATGAGACCAATATCAACCAAGCAATAAAATATATTTTTATAGTTGTGAGAAAGTTATAGAAAAACTAAAAAAACAAAAGTGTTAAAGACGGACTCAAATTTATTAGAGAATTATTGACAAGTAAAATACTCACATAAAATTGAGGTTAGGTTTAAAATTGCAATCCTATGAATTCCTGATGCAGTGCTGGATTAAGGTGGGTGTAGGGGGTTGGGGGGCAAAAGGGACTCCAGTTGGACCAGCGTGAACGGTTTAATCCGGCGGCTAGCCAATTTGTCCATTGGCTTCAGGGGTCGCATCAATTGAGCTGACTTAGCCAAAATTTTGTCAGGCAAGCTACAACGAAATGTTGTTTAGAAAAAGCGCCTGCTAGCCGACATAGCTACGGCCATTACCCTTTTGTTTGTTTATCTTTGTCTTGAAAGTGTGACACTGGTGCTATTTTCAACACACATCCTATTACTTAAAATTAACCATATGTCATTAATAAAACATTGAGTCATATTTATTTAGCAATAAATAATATAGGTATATATAAATTTCAGTCATGGAAAGAAATTTCTAGGGGCGCTGAAAAAAGTAAAAAGAAGAAAAGGTGGAAAAGATTGTCACAATGCTCAATTTTTTAAAAAATTAAAAGGCCTATTAATGCTGCAACATCTGGAGAAACTTAGTGGTGGATTAGAATCAACATATTTTTCATCAGGTGTTCAAAAGGTTTGTCTCGCCTACTTTTGTTTTTATATATATATATAATATTGGTTCTGAACCACCAATAATCAGTATTAGAGATTAAAAACAAATTTCACTTGAAAAATAGGGATATACATAATATATGTATATTTTTTAGAGCTCTAATACTGATTATTGGTGGTTCAGAACCAATTATAATTATAGGACGAACTCAACAACTAGACCTCAGACCAGTAATTTAACACTTTACTAAATGTGTGAATGTTATAGTGAATGGATTGTAAGAAAAAATGTTAACATTTAGTTTCTATTTGTATTTTATATTATTCTATTATATTTCCTTTTATGGTCATAATTTTTTCCAAGATTTGGATTTGTAAAATAGAGGAAACGACCCTATTCTAATAACAATTAATGGCATTTATACAATCGTAACAATTTAACAAAATAAATATTTTACATACGTGAAACAAACATGATAGATACAATGTTATCAATGTTTTAGTGCCAAAATCAGTTATATCAATTTTCCATAAAAAAAATTTCATAATCTTTTTTTATATTGTACTTTATTTCGTGTCCATCAAAGAAGTATAATTTGTAACACATCTAATCACTCTTGCCAACTGTCCCAATTATGTCGGCAAACAACAACTTTTTGTTAATGTGCTTGGCCTGTGCTTCCTTCCAGTCTTCCTTCTTGTGTTTGTACAAAGACACCCCCGCTATCCTGGCAAAGTGACTACCAAACTGGTCGCTGTTAAGGATGCTCTCTTTGGATGACAGTTCTTCCACTATCATCATCTTCTGCTTCAAGTTGGTAGCCTTCCAGACGGCATCGAGACTTCGAGATCCGTGTTTGGAGCAGGCCATCTTCACAAAGTTGCCCTGTACTCACAAGAGAAACAATTACATACAGGACAAATAAGAATCAAAAAGTATGTGATGGCTCTTCTGGACATGGAAAAATGTGGAGAGTGAAACAGGGATGTTGGTGGTAGGAAGCGTAGGGGGAGGAAACATGAGATGACTGGTGTTTGCGGGTGACCTGATGGTGTGGGGAAACGAGGAACTAAGAGTGCAGGAACAGTTGTATGTATGGAATGAAGTTAAATGTAAATAAAGCTGACCTGGCGGTCTAGGGGTAAGGTGTCAGACTTCTGTGCTGAGGGTCCGGGGTTCAATACTAGGTCCTGGCAGAGATTTATCTGATTGCCAAACCCTTCCTTCACCTCTGACAAGATGTGTATTAATCACAACTTGTGAATGTGTGGAATGCCAGGCCTACCACCGTGGTTCGGATCACACGTTAAACTGTAGATCCTCCATTTCATCTCACAATCACCCTACCATTACATATTAGCGTAAGTACGTATAACCCGAACGAGTAGTAAGACGCAGTGCTAATAATAATAATAATAAATGTAAAGAAGAGCAAATTGGTGATCACAACATGGAAGGAAAAGAGACACACGGGGGGAGTAACATTAGGAGACCAGTGAAGGCCTTTTACAAAAGTGTCAGAAGTTTGGACTCTCGTTGAAATGTGCAAAGGAGTAATGTACAGGGCGTACTACGTCCCAATATTGCAGTGTGCATCAGAAACCTGGGGGATCAAGGACAGGGTGAGAGAGAGAGAGTGAATTGGGCCGGCGTGGAGGAAGAAAGGTGGTGGGAGGACAAGTAAATAGAGAGACTTATGTTCGAGACTTCATGATGATAACAGAAATGTTTTATATTGTACCTTGAGCGTGTGTATGAGCTTGTCCCTACTTTTCTCTCCAATATACTCGCTACTCATGAATACATCGGTGACGTGACAGCCTTTAGGATTACTCAACACATCTCGGAGGTCGGAAGAAGACATGGAGAGAATGCTTGCCACAACCTGGAAATAAAAACCTTTCACACTTTACCTGCTAGTACAAAGATGGCAGAGAAATAAATAGTACAAATGAGTCGGTGATTCATGAATGTGTGAGTATTGAAATATAGTAGGGATGGACCCTTGAATCCTTAAGTATATTCAGGATTCAAGGATTCGAGAATCATATAATTTTTAAAAATATATTTTTTTCTTCAAATTTTCAAGTGAAATTTGTTTTAGAAGCTCTAATACCGCTTATTGGTGGTTCCGAACCAATTATAACTATAGTACTAACTTAACAACCAAACCCCAGACCAGTAATTTAACACTTAACTGAATGTATGAATGTTATAATAAATGGAATATAAGAAAGAATGTTAACGTTTAGATAAAATTTATATTTTATTTTATCATTATATATTTGACTTGAATTAAAAACTGACCACAGGCTTGAAAAGTAATGGAGGTAAAAATTATTCTATTATATTTTCTCTTATGTTCGTTGTTATTCCAAGATTCAGATTCGGGATTCGAAAATAATTTGGAGATTTTGATAGATAAAATATAGACTAGAAATTAGGGCTGTCAAATTCAATACCCTCGATTCTTACTGGTGTCAAAAGAATCAAGAATCAATCTTAATATTATGATTCTCACTACTTCGATTCTTACCTCTCATATTAGTTTAGTTGCTGTTTCATTTAAATGCCGGCAAATTGTAAATGTACCGTAATGACGTGAATATAGTACGAGCCCGAATATAATATGAACCTAACATTTTGAGGTGATCTACATGAAAAATAAATGGTCTCAAATATAATACGACATGACATTATGACAGTATCAAGAGAACCCAACAACTTTGACACACTTTGTTTTAAAAGTAAAAGTTAATTGAGACTGTCAGAATACGTGACTCGATTCTAATCAAACAATCGATATATAATACGTACGTAGACAAGGGATGGTCATTTTCTGTAATATATCGATACATCTATCATTATCAAATTAAAATGGCCGCTCTCCTGTAATTATATTATTTGTTACTTTTCAATTTTTCTTTATTTTATTTTATTCAGCCCTATGAATAAGATATGTTCAATAAAAATCTATCTAGTTAATAAAAATAGAGCAAAAAAGTTATATTTATTTAATCCAATGGATTATCGATATATCGTTGCCAAAACTTCATCACTAATTTCTGGCGAGCCAAAGTCCGTAGGATCAGTTATGGTGGACGGATGACTTAAAATTTTTTGTAACTTGTGACATGTTCTTCTTTCCGTTAGAAAATCCGCAATTTGTTGGATTAATTTTGAGTTTATTTGAATTTTTTGTCTTGATTTTTAGTTTTGGGGATTTTTAGTGTGTTTAATAAATATTAATAAATAACTATATAATTGTTAGATTAAAATTTCAAACGACCATGTGTAATGGTGTGGAGGGTATCAGGCACGTTAGATTTTCTATACAATAATGATTGGAAAACTAATGAAAAAGAAAATGTTCAAGAATCGGAATCGAGTAAAACAGGTATCGTGACATATCTACTAGAAATCTACACAATATTAATGAAACCCCGATGTGAGTTACTCCATACACATGTACTCTCTCAATAAGTGGAAAATAGTTAATTAAGATAACCTTGATGGGTTTCTTGAAATGCAGCATCGATTGTAGTATGAGCGAGCCATGGAGTTGAACGAAGAGAGGGCTATCTTTGTTTTGTTTAAAGGTTTCCATGGTTACTAATCTCACTAACAAAGGGACAAACAACAGCTGCTGCTGAGGTGGTTCCCAGCAGTGGAGTGCTTTCATCAAGTGCTGAAACATTCAAACATACGTTTTGAAATTATGTTCCCCAAAAGTGAGATGATGTTTTCTTTCTCAAGAGTTAAACACATATTTGGTAATCCAGACAAAGTTAGGATGTACATAATACTAATACTAATAATAATAATAATAATTATTATTATTATTATTTAGCGTCTTACTAACCGTTCGGGTTATGCGCTCAAGTACTAATTACACTAATGGGTTAGGAAGGTTGAATTTTGAGGAAGTGAACGTGCATTTGCGTGGAAGGAGAGGGAAACCCCCCC
>CABFWO010000480.1:253183-273414 GCA_902155825.1 Timema genevievae
CTTCCAGTTCACCCGACCGCAATTCGAACCTCTATCTCCCCGGCCTCGGCAGTCTAGCTCAACATGAAACCAACTACGCCACCGCGGCGGGTTATGTACATGAAATACATCTAATATTTTATTATAACTCCATGGTGTAAGTCCACAAGCGAGCGATACCGACCAAAGAGCCGCTGCCGTTAGTGATTCTAGAGCCAACGTTTGCTGATAGAGGGTGTCATATGGTCAGCAAGAGCCCTCCGGCTGTCAATTTCAGTTTTCTAAACTGGAGCTGCTAATTATTTATTCAAGTAGCTCTTCGTTTCTCCTCACGAGGCTAAGTTTGAACTCGTTACAGATAAATTATGTAAGTGCTGGGAATCAAACCCGAGACCTCTGGATCTGTACTCAGGAACTCTAACCAATAATCCACAGAGAAGGTAGACTTCATTTTTTTTTATGCTGGCTACAATTGTTGCTGACACGCTGTAGGAGGATTGAAAGTCCCACTGCTGCCACTCACCTGTTGCAAACTGCCTTGTTTGGCGCCCAACCGGTGGCACGCTTGAGCCACGCTCACGAGTACACCGGTGTGACGGCTCTCTAGAATCGAACCAAAGTGTTCCCCCAACTCGTCATACATTGCTTCAAACTGGAAAAAATAAAAGTATTTTACTCAAGAACTATATAATTTACCGGCAATGTAAGAGAAACAATTGTTTAATATTGTAATAAGAGAAAAACGTTCCAATTTATGAGGTACAAACTGTAGAATAAAACATATCGAAAGTTGACCAAAATCATCGAAATGTTGTGTCCAGTTTATTGTTGAAGAGTTTAGATGGATGGACTTATATCATAAAAAGTGCTCATACAGTTGAATAAAAAAAAGTGTTTTGTGTGGCGGTAAATTATTTTCTTTCATATAGAAACGACATAAATTACTGCCCATCAGAAAGAGAAGTGTCTCAGTTGTTTCAAACACAATTTAAAAGAAATCCACTAAGAAGATGAAATGTCTTGTAGCTCATTACAAGATTTTTGAAGAGCTAATGGTGTGTTAGCACAACGGACATTGCTTTTCGGTTCAAAATTCAAGTGATGCAAGTGCCACGAGAGCCAAACAAAAGGGGCAGTGTAAAGAAGAGGTCGCCAACCGGTCAATCGCATGGTAATTTTCAGTCGATTGCATAAAAAAAACTAAAACCTAGTTATTAGTCAATATTCACATCTTCTAACCTTTCTAATACATCAAATACTTGCACGTAATTTTGGAAAGTGACAAAAAAAAATAACCTCTATTGCTCATAATAATCGGTGATGTTAATTTGTCCCCGCCTGAGTGGCGAACAAAGAGCAAGAGAGATACAAGTCACAGATTACCAGTGCAAGTTGTGACAACGACATTGACAGTAGACCCTAACTATTTTTCAAATATTATCTTTGTTCTATAATGTTGGCGCTTTGAGCCTGTCCCTTTTACTAGTTTTATCTTTGGCTTTTAGTGGACTGACAATCAGTTTTAAAATTATAAATCTTTGGTTGTGCCAGAAATCAAATCCAAGTCCTTTTGAACAGTATGTAGACGCAATACCGAGGGAGCTATCTTCCCGCATCGGTGGTCTGACGCATCATTCGCATATTAAAATATATTGGCAGTGACGGTGAAAGCAGGATTAAAACTACAAATTGGTTTTATTCTTAATGGTTTCCTACTCTCCCTTTCCACAAATGCTGTTACATTTCCTCTAGTACTCTACATATGTTGAATAAACGTGGACGAATAACGAACGTGTGGGCCCGGATTAAGAGGTGTCTGCGTGTAAAAAGATTAGAAATTGTATCATTTATCTGTGTTGTATTTTCTTTCTAAAATTTAAACTATTTTGTTTTTTGTATTAGTTTTCTAACTTTCACAAGGGGGGGTCATCTGACCCTTTGACCCCCCTGAATTCGCACCTGTGTACAGGTAGTAAGATGCAGTGAGCGGAAAAAAAACTCTAACAGAAAATTTAGAATCTTAAAGAAAAACAGCATTTGCATGGAGGTAGAGTGGGAAACCATTTAAGAAAAACCAACCTTGTTATACCTAACTGTGATTCGAATATTGATCTCTTCGTCAACGACAATCCAGTCAAACACGAGGTAATTAGTAATGGTATTATAAACTTATCACTATAACAGGCTAAAACAATCAATCGAGTATTGCGGCAAACAATTTACATTTCTATCCCCACCTCAACTTTTTCCTTGCAGTGGTCGAACAGCCTCTGGACACAATGATTGGCCAGCGGATCTTTGGAAAGAACCAACAAGTGGTTTATGAAACACCGAGCATATATCTGGGTGAAGAGTTTCGGTGATGCCACAGATAAAACCGCTTCGAGCAGTCTCGTAGAGGATTCACTACCAAACACGGGAAGTAACTCTGTTTTAGTGGTACTACTGAGCTTTTTGTCATCTTCGTCGTCGCGGCGAGAACGTGTCACTGTAAAACTGTCGTCCAACAGTTTGCGAACAAGCTCTCGTGTTGATTTCTGACTAACAGCTTTCAAAGAGAGGAGTAATGCCTGAAGCAAACCAGACGTGAGGTTGTTGTGGACAAGCTCTGGGGAAGAAAAGTTTGTGTTATGTTTTTATAATACTCAATTACATTTTAATAGGTAATTAAAAGTGAATATACAGGGTGTTCGGAAACTCAAAGACCAAACCGCACATATAGTTTGTTTGAACCAAAAGTAATACAAAATTTCTATACACTTACATCCGGAAACCTATGCTAATACCACTGAATTGTGTTTCAAGTTCCAGCGTAGAGCGCTGGGAGAGCAAAGCTGTCCAACCATGCATGTACAACAGGTTGCATAGGAGTTAGGTGTGAGGCATTGTACATGTAATACTGGTGTGTTGTTTACTAATAATTGTGGTACGTTCCGCTGCCGTTCTCCAAGATGTTGAAGTATGTAGTGCCACACGCCCAACACCTATGCAACCTGTTGTACATGCATGCTTGAACAGCTTTGCTCTCCCGACGCTGTCCGCTGAAACTTTGAACACAATAATGGTATCAGCATGGCTTTCCTCCACGCAAATCTAGGTACAATTCCTCTAAATATAACCTTCCTCAACCATAAAATCATTAGCGTTATTAATGCATTTGCGTATAACCCGAATGGGTAGTATGACACACTGCTAGGAAAAAAAGGGAAAAACTTCCACTTTTTTTTTTAAGTAGAATACAGAAAACTGCACCACAATGTTATGTTGGTTTCAAAATTTAATTTAGGTGTTATTCGTGGAGTGAGACGGGCTCTTAAAACATTCGTGGTTAGTGACCCAGACCTGCAGATTTTGTGACACTTGTGTAAGTCATACCAACCCTCCAGAGGCCTACAAACCTGGAAGTTGCGGCCAGGCAGACAATCTCTCGGAAAACTCAGCGAGGAGAGTTTTGTGAATCTTGGAAACCTCAGTCTTAGGTTGAAGATCAGTTGTGCTTGCAATATTATTTTTGCTCCTGGTATCTGTGGAACCTCGGGGAAGTCCAGCTAAGCATTCCAACGTGGTTCGTATCACGTGGTTAGCGTAAATATCCCACACATATTCTTCCAGATTATTAAGGAGGAACCCGGCCACTTTCTTCAGCCAATTTGTGAATTGTGTGCCCGCATCTGCATCGCTGCTGTCATCCTCTAATTTGACTACAGATGCTTTCTGGAATTTTGAGAATATTGTAAGCTACCTTATTTTATAAAGTACACTATAGCGCAATATAGTGATTTAAAATTAATGTACTTAGGTGTGTTGGAAGGAAGGGTAAGGGGAGTATTTTTGCAGTTTTTATAGCAAAATAGATTTTTGGACAAAATATATTAAAAAAAAAAGACATCATTATAATAGGCCTTACAGGTTTAGTTTTATTCTCTAAGACATAGCCTACATAATACTTCCAACAGTTTTTTAATATCTCCTTGATGTTTTTTTAATTTACTTTTAAAATTAATAATAAGCCCTGTTCAAATTATATGATTCTATGACAAATATTCAAAGAACTTTTGATATGTGTAGAGAATTAAATTAAAGCATCTACTCAAGCACTATTATATTTATTTGAGCCAAAAAAATTTTTTGTTATAAAAAGTGCGAGAGTACTTAGCTTTAATCACACTCCATTTCAAACCATTTTAAGTTATAGGACTCATTCTATGTCATCAGGAATTCCAAAGTTCATTACCGCACGAAAGTACGCCACCTATACCTATCTTGAGCTAGTTCTATCCAGTCCACCTCATTAAACCCTATCTTGAGCTAGTTCTATCCAGTCCACCTCAATACACCCTATCTTGATCTTGAACTAGTTCTATCCAGTCCACCTCATTACACCCTATCTTGATCTTGAACTAGTTCTATCCAGTCTACCTCATTACACCCTATCTTGATCTTGAACTAGTTCTATCCAGTCCACCTCACTACACCCTATCCCTAGCTTGAGCTAGTTTTATCCAGCCCCCTTCATTATAACCTATTCCAAACTTAGCTAAATTTTAATATAATTTATTTCTTTTAACTGAGTCACAGGTCTTTTTTAAAATCTACGTATAATTGATCAACCGTCATGTAGAATTCCCAATTATTTTATAGTATTTGCCGATTAGTAAAAATCTGATCTGGTGTTGATCTAATTTCATCAAAATCCACACTGATGATCCCCAACTATTTCCTCCGCATATTGTGTCAAGCTCATTAAAATTATGTTGGATACAATTGTACAGCAAGTTGGTAGTCGTAGGATAAACAGCATACATTTAAAAATAATTCATGTGCATTCATTTTGAAAGAGAATGTGAAATATTGTGGGGGGAAAAAAAGTGTTCTTTGTGTATTTGGTTGGAGATTGAACTTTAACCTGTCATGTCAAAGATTGTTTTACAGTATTCTGACTACTAGCCCCTTTGGCGGGGGGAATTAATCATAATTTATTATTTACACTAAGCCTAGTTTGGTTATCACAATAAAACTTCTTTTTCTGTAAAAATTCATTTTGTTCGATCAAAGAGTTAAGAAAGTTCCTTGCCTTTTCGTTTTCTTCATTGTTAAATAATGTAACAAAGTGAATCAAATATTTAACAAAGGAATAGTCTAATTCCTTACATTGTACAAACAATAACTAGACTCATTAACTCAACTCAAAATTCAAATTTACACTTTAATTTTATTTGACTAAGGATTAAAATTTCAAATTAATGCATTTTACTTTCCAATGACCAACCTTAGTTATATGATGAAACTCACACAAACTCTAATTATATTAGGTAAAATACATATGTAGTTTTACCACTCATCACTTACAACTCTCGTTGAAGCAATTTCTATCAATTTTTGCAGAACATGACTTGCGAATGGATCGCTCAGTAGAGGTCGGATATCTTTCCACAACGCCTCCATGAACCTCAGTACGACATCGTCGCTGGCCCAAGGCAGGATGTCTTCGATAACCCGAGACGCTAGCTGGTTGCACGAATACTCCACTTCTTTGTCGTGAGTTTCTTTAAATACATTGTCCACAAATATGCCTGGGAACATAACATTAAAAAAAAAAGCAATTCAAAAAATTGTTTTCTACAAACTTTCTCTAATAGTCTCTTACAGTTAGGAATAATATTTTCAAAAAATTTGTTTAGTCAGTTAAGATACTATTCAAAAATGATTTTTTCTTGGAAAAATAAGTATAGAGTCTAGGGTCTAAATTATTATGTGAAACACTCCTCAGATAGGCCGACCAATTTTGAACATTTATCAAAAAATTTGTCATTAGTACAGTTAACTTTTGTTCTTCTAAAACCACATATGAAGAGATATTTATCAGACATATAGGGCCTATATTTTGATCAAAATCGTAAGAGGCAAGAGATGTAAAGAAAACCGTTGGCTTGAGATGCAGTTATATTGACACCAATGCAACATGAAGGTAAGTAGCACTAAACTAGGCATATATATCTTTATTAGACCAAACCTTCGACGATAGCTTCCTCGTTTGGAGCCATGTTGGTCTAACCAACATCTCGTCCAGCTCTTCACACAAAATAGAAAAATACCCGCTAGGCTATCCTGTATTTATTTATTTGGTGTATTTAATGTGCACTTTTTGAACCGACTGATTGTATCAGCGTATAATAATTTCTATGAACGAAAGGACCAACCAATTTTGCCGGAAAAGGTATTTCCACACACCTTCTGGAGTTCTTTTACATACCACAATCGACAGGATACCGACGGCTTTACTTCCCTTCCGAAAGAAGTTGTGCCAAGGATGTTTATCGCTCAAAAAATATGCATCGACTCAATCTGGGTTTGAACTCAAGAATATCGGATCTTGAGGCAAGCACTTTACCCCAAGACCACCCAGGTTGACTGCTAACTTGTAAAGTAGGCCTATAAATGGTCATTACAAAATATCAATAAGCTTTAGAGATACTAAGTTAAACAAAGTCATGAAAAAAAAGGAATACTTACTGTATGATAGTCCATAACATCACGTCAAACTCTGTAATTTTTTTATCAGACTATCTATTAAGTTATCCAAAAAAATGTATTATTAGGCCCAATAAAACTCAGTCTTACACCTGAAATTTTATGCATAAGTACCACGGGGGGAACCCATATTACAGTTTGGGGAAACAGCGTAACTAGCTTAAATAGCAAATGAAAATGTATCAAGATTTAATGTTGATTATGACAGAAGCCGACCTAATCTATCCTTAATGTTGACATGTTAGATTTAAGTGAGTGTTATGTTGTGATATAAGTAGGTAATTAATTTTAAAATAGTGTATTGCAATTTTTAGTTTTTGATAAAGTGGCTCGATTTAAGTAGGCCATCATTTTTTTTTTCCCAACAACATAAGTCATCATGAAAACTAACATCTTTTGGTATTTTTTTTAGCTTTTTCCTTGCCTATGAATAATTTAAGTAGGCACCTATTTAGGAAGAAACTCTTTCCATTAAATATGGCGATAAAGAGGCCTAACTAAAAATCTTAAATATAATAGAAAAATTATTGCCTTGGAATTGTTTTACAGCTCATACACAATTAGGCTGGTTCAGAGATAAGCTTTCCCCAAGCAATGTGCAACATAATCTTATCACGAGAGGGCCTGGACTGCGAGTTAGGTACCTACTAAACACTCTCAGAGTCAATAAACCGTAACTAATTCATAATATTTTTTTTAGCATCATGTCTTATTACTCGTTCAATTTAAATACGCTTACGTACAAATTACACTAAAGCGATATGCAAGAACGTTAGTGAATGTTTAGTGGACCGATAGTGTGGTCCCGAGCAAACTATCGCTCCTCCTTTTAACCTGTGATGACGCAAGCAAACCCACGCTAGTTTTCACTTAGCATACACTTAGTCAAGTTCTTGCATACCATACGGCCCTAATAGATTTAAGGATGAGTAGTTACATTTAGAGGAAGTGTACCCACATTTGCGTGGAAAACCACCCTTAGTACACCCGATCGAGATTCGAACCTTGAACTTCCCGTCATCGGCAGTCTGCGAGAGTAGCGTGTTAGACCATGCGGCCACCGAAGCGGGTTTACATATTTACATTATTAGGTTATGTAATTTTTAAGACTTTTTAATTTTATATAAATAGAAAACGTAAATCTTAGTAATGGTATTAATCAGTTCACTATATTCTTGCTGTGTCTCAAGAAAATGTGGCATAAGCATTTTTCCCGTTCATACCTGTTAATTTTACATATATATACACCTCTACTTTATGTGAAACTTGCCTTTCTCGTCTGCAATGATATCTTTATTCATTTCTAAGACACGAACAAAATATTTATATGTATCTTCATCAATATGACTTCCTCTACCAAATCGGCCCTTTTTTCCATACTTTTTTGCACTCACTAAAAATGATATTTTCCTCTTTTTATTTACACGACGTTTATTCTCCATACTTGCAACAGAATCCATGCTTTGTTTTATTTGTAGTTGACCAACAGTTGAATCTTGAATGACAACATCAGGTATAACAAAACGACAACCTTAAATTTCCTATGCTGTAGATTTTAGACCTTGATTCCGAATATTTTCACAGGTGGCAGGACAAAAATATTATAGCTCTAATCCAAGGCTCATTTAATGAAGATCCCAAATGATTATGGTTTTCTAAATGGCATTCCTTGCATTTAATGTTCACAAACTGTCTTTATTAAAGCTGGGTTTATATTATTGACGCATAGCTAATAACAATATGTATATGATAACACAGAGAATACAGCTTGAGGACGATAATTTAGATAATATAGCAAACAACATATCATTTGATAGGGTTGATGAATTCAAATATTTAGGAACCATTTTAACTAGTGATGACAATGTTAGATTGGAAATTAGGCAAAGAATATAGTCGGGAGATGCTTGTTATTACTCGGTCAGTAAGTTGTTGGCATTTCGCCTGCTGTCAAGAAAAATAAAACTCAGAATATACAAAGCCGTAATTTTACCGGTTGTTCTCTATGAGTGTGAAACGTGGCCTCTTACCTTAAATGACGAAAATAACTTCGAAAACATTGTGCTTAGGAAAATACTTGCTCAAAAAAAATTGATAAAGATAGTGGGTAGTGAAGGAGGCTACATAATGATGAATTGCATACCCTGTACTCATCACCAGACATTGTTAGGTTAATAAAATCTCTCAGGTTACGGTGGGCAGGCCTTGCAGCGTGAATGGGAGTTTCTAGAACCGCGTTCAAGATATTGAATGATATTATTGAATGAGATAGACTGGCTAGAATTAGCTCAAGATAGGGATAGGTGGCGTACTTTTGTGAGTGCGGCAATGAACTTTCGAGTTCCTAGTGCCATAAAGTAAATAAGTAAGCTAATAACGAATAGAGCTTGGTTTAGAGTCTACAGTACACATATTATAAGAACCATATTTCTTATTTCTGAGTATATAGATCAGTGGTGCCAGTAAAGTTGATAGCATAAAGATTTAAAGTTGTTCGCCAGTAGATGAGTTTAAAATATTTTTTGTTTGTTTGAATACTCAGAGAAATAAATAAATTAGGACAAATTAACGTCTTGCACAGCTTAAAAATAATATTTCAAGATTACATTACTATTGAAATTACTATGTACCACTTTTTAGAGAAAATTTTTCCACTGCTGTTGAAATACTTTTAAGAATATATTTTGCACTTAAGGTGTCAGAATGAAGTGGAGAAAGAGTCAAAAATAAGCTGAAAAAAACTGGATCCGTACAATCATGAACTAAGATCACCTGACATACCTTTACTTACCTAGCCTGGGAAATGATAAACTTCATGGAATGGACTTGAAGACATTATTGACAAGATTACTGCATAGAAAGAAAGGAAGGTTTGAAATTATTAGGAGCGCTTTCATGAACTCTTTATGTCGTTTATTTCCTTTACTTTGTTACTATTACATTTATGTAAAATAAAAATAAAACATTTGCTTAACTTTTACCTGTCCTCAGACACGCTATGGTGTAAGTTACATGGACCTGCTTCAGTGGCCGCATGGTATAAGACGTCACTCTGCTGAAGATGGGGAGATTTGGATACGAATGCCGGTTACGTCTACCAAGAGGTTTTTTTCCTAAATATTTTCGCACTCTCCTTCAACGAAAATGCAGGTAAAGTCTGTTCACTGTAGGAATTGTTTTCTGAAAGGCCTTTTTCCCTACCAGAAATCTATTATATAGTAGGATATTGGTAGGAAAAAAGACCTTTCAGAGAGTAATTCCTACCGTGAATGAAGTTTATATTATCTTTAAAATGGTTCTTTCCTCACCCCTACCCCATTAGAGTAATTATCATATTTCCTTATAACCTGAACAGGTAGTATGACGTGGAAACAAAAAAAACCTTTAATTCTTTATGCTTAGTGCTTCCTTTTCGTATCCGTCCTTTAGCTACCTCACAGTTGTACCAACACAACCATGTTTTCGTTTGTATTGCTTGAACGGGAACGAAATGAACTGTTGTGGAAGGTCAAGGTTGAATCTATTACATCTCCTAATTACCAGGAAAAGAATAATTGAACGAATAATTATGTTTTACGCTCGTCCTTGGCCTTGCTAATAAATTATACGCTCGATGTCAGCCAAGAACACGTACATTAAGTTAGCCAGGCAGGGCATAATTTTAAATTGCACAAAAGCTGAATTTCTGGTACATAATGAACACAAAACGGAGCTCTAACGAATGGCATAAACAAACGTTGATCTTGAAAATGTGGTGTGCCACTAGCTTGAACATCAATCTGGCCCGCCACATTAAAATCGCTTCCACGGGCGTAATTTTATGGCACAAAAGGCTGATATTTGGGCACTTTCGAGCACAAATGTAGCACAAAGGACTGTGTGAATTTCAATTTGTTTGGAGAAAGAGGCGGGCTAACTTGTTGTGTAGTTCCAAGAAAGTGTTGTTAGCGCAACGTAATTACAATGACGTGGATATACATTTTATATTTATAAGTAAATATGTTTTAGATAAATTAATATTTTTTATAGCACCGCCTCTTACTACCCGTTCGGGTTATACGCTTACGTACTAATTACGGTAATGATTTTAGGGGTTAGGAAGGTTATATTTATAGGAAATGTACTCGCATTTGTGGAAAGCCCGGAAAGTTAGTAAAGGACAATTAGTTGCAAATACTACATTATTATTATTTATGTTATTATAAAATTATTCCAAAATTGATGAAACGTCATTTTTAAAGATTCTAAGTGTCATTGGAACAGGCTGTGTGTGTGTGTGTGTGTGTAAATTAATATTTTAGTAGAACAATTAATCACATTGAATTAAATCAAACCATCAATATAAGTTCAGACAAAAACAACACTTCAATTAGGTCCATTATTTAATCCAAATTCTACTGTAAGCCGGCCACTTTTTTATGACCGATATTGTACCACTGTTATAATTTCGTTCGGAGGACCGTTCCCTCAGTTTATTTTATGTGGTTTAAAAAACTCCTTAGCCGTTAATCTCAGTTTTCTAAACCGGAGCCGCTATTTTTGTATTCAAGTATCTCCTCATTTGTCCTCGTGAGTCCTGAGTTTGACCCCGTTACAGACCCAACTGCTTCACAGATACATTTTGGAAACACCGGTGATCGAACCAGGGACTTCTAGATCTGCATAAATAAGTAAAAAGTCTCCATATTTTATCTTTACCAAAATTAATTTGAGCTAACCTAGAGAAACCAAACTTAGCTATACCTAAACTAACCAAAGTGAGGCTACAATGTTACAATAAAACTCTTACCTACAATAATAATATTAATTTCTTATTCTTATTATCATAAATATGTACCAAAGTCAGCTCACTTTAAACAACCTATTTATTCCAAGTCTCACTATTTATCATTTATATCATTTTTAACTGTCGAAATTGTCGGGTGAAACTTTTTTTGTTTAGTTTTTTAGTTTCAAAATAGTTTTATTTGATTAAATATTTTTCTTGGAACACAAGTACATTTCCTGGCCAAAATACCAACAATTTAATAATAATAATAATTGTTTAAAATAAGTTCAAGGTGAGAGCATAACTATGTTAGATAACACGTGTAATACATGTCACGGATGAGGTGTATCTATCTTTTAGTATTATTTTAGTTTGTAAGTCGTGTATTGATATTATGATCAATGTGTTGAGAGCGTACACGTTAAATACCACTCTTAAAACACAAACAAACCAATCTATTTGTTTGTATAAAGTTACGTCAATTTCTTAATAATGAATGTCTGAGCATACTCTTTGAGTCTCGAAGCAATGACTCCACGAGTGAAAATAGAAGAAGATTTCACCACATTGCATTTTGTAGTCAGTTGAGTGATTTATTATTTCCCTTGTTGTAATGGACGATTGAAATTCTAGGCTATCTTTTTTTTATCCCAGTTTATTTGCAAACTAAGCTAATTCTATACCTGCATTTGTGTGAGTTATAGTTTTTCTTTGATTAAATACTACTAGCAGACGACGCAATTCACTTCAACCAATGGAAACACGTCTAAAGAGTTTGTCGATACCAAACAGAGGCTCGTTTGTGACGTCATGCATTATCCACCAATCATAAAGTACGATAGCAGATAAAGTGTAGATACTTCACTACTTCATGAAATATGTTTACCTTCAAATTTACACATAAGAAACTTTTATTTTCAATACAAATTTAAAATGTTTGGGCTTTAATTCAAACATATATCAACAACATAACAAAATTACTCTTTTAACTGTAGACAAGAGTCTATTTAATCATGAGCATACGTTAAATCCTTGAAAAATGTAAAAATAGCATTGTACAATATTATACAATATGAATGAAGCTGTTGGGAGTATCTTTACGCGCTAAAATCTTTGGTACTATTCTACGTTCTCTTGTTTCCATTCTAGAGAGGTAAAAAAGATAACCTGGCAGGCCGGCAATCGGTTGTGAACGTTCAAGGTGTAAGGTTAAGAGAGATTTTATTTGGCTGTATTTCCAAAACCGACACCTTGTTAAGTGTTTTTATATCTTAAATTAGTGGAATTATAAAGTTTTATTAGTGTGGTAGAACTTCTGGACCAAATTTCTCGTAAAAATTAAGTTCCTACAGCAATAAAGAACTTAAATTTATTGACTTCTTTGACAGATTCAAATCGTAAGTAAACCCAGATTTTTTTTAAAAGCTAAAAAAAAAAATATATGAAAGTGTTAATAGGCCATATCATGTTTTTATTCCATTTAAAAGAAAATCTAATTATTTGCCTTTATTTTATTATAATACAGTTTCATATAATTTCTTTGGGTGATTTTGGCTTGTTTAAAATGTATATAATAATGGTTTTATTTGAACATTTTGTTTAATTGTTGGTTTAGCTTTAACACTATTGTACTCAATCTTTTCTTTTGAATTTCTATCATATTAATGAATGTTGACCAAAATCGAAATTAGGTTCATTTATATCTCTTATAGGCCTATCTTAACTTATTGCTTATGTTTCTTGATTTTTGATATTAATTTAGGATTGTTAATGTTTTAATTGCTTAGTATTATTATTGTCCGACACTCCGGTAAACTGGTATAAAGACGCGATTCCCTATGCGTCGCCGGGTCCACGTACAAGCATCAGATTTATTATACAAATGATACGATGCACTTCACTGACTTTCTCCCGCTTTTATCTTTTACTAAACATTCACTAAAAAACTCATAAGATTTGTGAAACGAGATAATAGATGTATACAATGTTGTAGGAACACTGCACCAAAGATCATAAATTAAATAATACACAGTTTACTTACTCTATGGCACTAGGAATACTGTAACTGAAAAATTGAGAAAAGAGAAACATCTTTGTCCACCAAAGAGCATAAAAATCCAAATCATTTTCAAAGACCTGAATTAAAAAATATATATATATTTATATACAAATTAAAAAATATATATATTTATATACATATTAAAAATATATATTTATATACATTTGTATATACATACATATTTATACCTATTTATATATAGATATATTTATATATATATTTATATATATTTATACCTATTTGTATATATATTTTATATATTTATTTAAATATATTTATTTTATATATTTATTTAAATATATCTATTTTATATATTTATTTAAATATATTTATTTATATTTATTTAATTATATATTTATTTATATATTTATTTATATATATAATTATATATTTGTCTATAGATCAGATATAATTGGTTTTATAAAAATATATTTTAAATAAAAGATTTATATCTTTAATAGTACTACAACTTTACGATGATAAATTATTTTGTATCTCAAATAGTAGCGGAGAAATGATCAAAATTGGAAAATGTCTCCTTTGTAAAGTACCCTCAAAATCATTTTCATGAGAAAATGAAAATTGCCATCTTGTTTATAATGATAAACAGTATATAGATATAAAATTTAATCAAAATCATTAGAGCGAATTTTTTCGAGAAAATAGATTTTACTTTCTTTTTTCCCCCTTCAGTAAACTAATCTTAAATTTAAGGTTAGATATCTAATTCCAAAAATCCCTCAGGGGGGACCTCATGAAACCCCCATGGTAATGTTTGGGCTCAAACTGTCAAATAGTTTCGGCTCTAGCCAGAGGTACAGACAGACAGCATGGCGAAAACAACTTTTTTTTTGTTTCGGGGGGTGGGGTCATTAAACGTTGACATTTATCAAAATCTCGAGTTCGATTTTTTTTGACAGGTATCATACTGCTCTCTTTGAAAGGTCGAGAGAAAGTACTGTAATAAAAGCTATCTTTGAATCATCAAACCTTTTAAATTGTGATTCAATAAAGATCATAAGTTTATTAAAATGCTATTTTATAGTTTAGTGAATTACATATAATTAGCTTAGTATAATTCATGAATAGTTACATTTTAATTTTAAATAAGTTTTTTTTTGCACCGCGTCTTAATACCCATTCGGGTAATAATTACGCTAATGTGTTAAGGATGATGAAAGGCTTAATTGAGAGGAAGTAAACTCGCATTTGCCTGGAGGGAGAGAGTAAAACCACTAAGGAAAAAAATACCCTCAGTAAACACGACCGGGATTTAAACTCTGATATCCCAATCATCAGTTATCTAGTATTTTGAGAGAATGGCGTCCTAGACCATTCGACCACCGAAGCGGGTAGTTAATTAGTTGATTAACATATTAAAGTAGTCCATATTAGTAGGTGGATATTTATTTTCTGGATAGGCAACATTTCAAAATTTAATACCAACCTGTTAGAAAACAACAATGTATTTCAATTGATTTTACATATCCATTAGAAATCGACAGGCTTATCAAACTCATACATAATCTATATCGAATGAGCTAGATGGATTATAGGTATGGCGACCTTATTTTTATTTTTAGAAAAAGTAGGACAAAAAATATATCACAATAGTGACAATGGAGTTATGACTCGCTTGTGGTCGCTTGGAAACATTCTCCCGGAAACATTGTCCGCAAACAAGTTGCTCATGTTTCCTAAATGTATTTTAGTGTTTTCGTGAACTATTTGCAAACATTGTTTTGTGTTTCCTTTGTGTATTCTAAAGTGGAAACCACTGCAGTCGTCGAGCCACAGTTCTATCAGGAACTTATTTCTCGTAGTACGAACCATTTTGAAGCATTCGAACCCACCACCGTTTTCTTCTTTGTCTTCTTGAACAGTCCATAGCCACGTACAACACACAGGCCAATCAGCAGCAACCTCCCCTTCTCGGTAGACATCTTGTATTCAACTGAACTGTACACGGGAAACATTGTTTCATCATTGAATTCTGGACGAGAAATAATCTTTCATCACTGAAGTATGGACGGGAAACATTGTTTCATTATTGAATTCTGGACGAGAAATAATCTTTCATCACTGAAGTATGGACGGGAAACATTGTTTCATTATTGGATTCTGAACGGGAAACAATGTTTCATTATTGGATTCTGGACGGGAAACAATATTTCATTATTGGATTCTGGACGGGAAACAATATTTCATCATTGAATTCTGGACGGGAAACATTGTTTCATCATTGGATTCTGAACGGGAAACAATGTTTCATTATTGGATTCTGGACGGGAAACAATGTTTCATTATTGGATTCTGGACGGGAAACAATGTTTCATTATTAAATTATGGACGGGAAACAATGTTTCATCATTGGATTCTGAACGGGAAACATTTTTTCATCATTGGATTCTGGACGGGAAACATTGTTTCATTATTGGATTCTGAACGGGAAACATTGTTTCATTATTGGATTCTGGACGGGAAACATTGTTTCATTATTAAATTCTGGACGGGAATCAATGTTTCATCATTGGATTCTGAACGGGAAACAATGTTTCATCATTGGATTCTGAACGGGAAACAATGTTTCATCATTGGATTCTGAACGGGAAACAATGTTTCATTATTAAATTCTGGACGGGAAACAATGTTTCATTATTGGATTCTGGACGGGAAACAATGTTTCATTATTGGATTCTGGACGGGAAACAATGTTTCATTATTGGATTCTGGACGGGAAACAATGTTTCATTATTGGATTCTGGACGGGAAACAATGTTTCATTATTAAATTCTGGACGGGAAACAATGTTTCATCATTGGATTCTGAACGGGAAACATTGTTTCATTATTGGATTCTGGACGGGAAACATTGTTTCATCATTGAATTCTGGACGAGAAACAATGTTTCATCATTGGATTCTGGACGAGAAACAATGTTTCATCATTGAAGTATGGACGGGAAATAATGTTTCATCATTTAACGCTGAATAAGAAACAATGTTTGTTTAACTGTATGCAATCGGTTTCCCTCTATTATTTTGTGATCAACAAGAAACATTTCTGAAACGTTGAGAAACAATGTTTGCAAACAATGTTTCCAACTACGTACCGTAATTTTAACGTGTCACTCTAAGTCTTTAGACTGGACTGTCGTAGACGGGAATATCGGGGTTCGGACCCCTGTCGAGTGTATTGTGAGTGTTCTTTCTTAAATGGTTTCCAAACAGAATATTGGTACATTTCCACTAAATGTTACCCTACTCATCCTTACCCCATGAGTGTAAATATGTAGATATCCCGAACGGATTGTAAAACGCGGTGCACAAAATAAATACATATAGAGGTAATTATAAAACTAATGAAAGGTGCCTTGGGGAGATTATTAAATAAGTGGGCATTTAAGTTTAAATTTAGTTGTTTCAAACTACGTCATTCAATTTCCAACCAAATGTATGTTAGTGTTTATAGCTCGAGTTTTAATAAGCTCCTAATTGAAAATTTGCCGATTAGTAAATAGCTTTTTTATTATTATTATTATTATTATTATTATTATTATCATTATTATTATTATTATTATTATTACTATTATTATTATAACTCCGCCGATATCAGGGTTTCAACTCCAAGCAGCACCGATATATCATTTTTTGACAAATTTAATCTTTTTGGGGGGGGGAAGGCCTGGCTCATTGTTACGGGACGGAGAAGTTACAGTTTTGTATTTTGTATTTTTTTCACTGCGTCTTACTACCCGTTCGGGTTGTACGCATAATATGTAAGGCCTACTAATAATGCTAATGGTTTTAGAGATTTTGAAGGTTATATTTAGAGTAGGTGCACCCGAATTTTCGTGAAAGGAGAGTGGATAACTAAATTTTGAAAAAAACCTCAGTACACCTGACCCAAATTCGAATCTTGGATCTCCCCGTCATCGGCAGTCTAGTCTAGTCTACTGCGAGAGTAGTGCCTTAGACCATGCGGCCACCGAAGGGGGGTCTGTAGAGGATGTCCAAGTTTTGTTGATTAATGAACGAACCAGGGGAAATGGCGGGCAACGCGGAGAAAGTAAGTAGTGAAAGTATGTGAGGGTTTTTTTTGCAGACAATTAGCACCTGCTATTAGAATCTGCAACTGCACCAGGTCGTGAACTCCGAATTATTCGAATTTCATCTTCTATCGCGCCACACGAAGTTAAAGAAATTTAATACCCCCACTGGGATTCAAACGCGATAAATTGTCACAAAGAAATCCTCTTCGGTGGCTTTGTGGTCTAAAGCGCTACTCTCCCAGTAGACTAGACTACTGATGACGGGTAGATCATCGAGGTTCGAATCTCGGTCGGGTGGTTTTCTCCAAAATTGTTTTCCACTCTAACTCCACGCAAATGCGACTACACATCCTATAAATATAACCTCTCTTATACATAAAAAGCGTAATTAGTACATAAGCCTATAGCCCGAACGGGTAGTAACACGCGGTGCTAAAATAAAATCACAGAGAAAGTTGAACAACATCGCCTCAAGGATCTTTCCCACGGCCAGGGCCGATTCGTTTAAAACGGCGGCCTACATTGCTGCGCACTTGTTACGCCTTTTTAATGAATCATGACTTGGGGGTGTGGACTGAAATGTTACATTTTGGTACTCTGTGTCTTACCACCCGTCTGGGCAAACAGGTATATTTACTCTAATGGGTAAGGATGAGTTGGGTAGAGATTAGAGGAAATATACCCGTATTTATATGAAGGGAGGATGGGGAAATCATTTAAGGAAAGAGTATAGGGAACATAAAATCATTAAGGCAAGTATTTTTGCAGTTTTTTGTATCCAAACATTTTTTGGGTTAAGGATCAATCAAATAATTCCCCAGTAAGTGCTTAGACATAGTGTAATTTTCTTCACGTGGTGATGTCAACAGTTGGTGAGCTGGTGGTCTAGGGGTAAGGTGTCAGACTTCTGTCCTGGGGGTCCGTGGTTCAATCCTCGGTCCCGGCACAGATTTATCTGATTGCCAAACCCTTCCTTCCCCTCTGACAAGACGTGTATTAATCACAACTTGTGAATGTGTGGAATGCCAGGCCTCCACCGTGGTTCGGATTCCACGTTAAACTGTAGGTCCTCCATTTCATCTCACAATCACCTTACCCATTAAACATTAGCGTAATTGCGTATAACCCGAACGGGTAGTAGGACACATGTGCCAGATATTCAACAACTGTTGAGGTCACAATGTGAAGAAAATTAAACTTTATGTTTATACTGAAGAATTATTTGATTTATTTTGACAAAAAAGTTTTGCTAAAAAAACTGTGCAAAAACACTCGCCTTTTCTCATTTTCACCACACTCCAACCTTTCATTATTTACTGTTTAAAAATAATATCATCCAAATGTTCACCGTTTATTCGCAAAATACCGCCGAAATCGCTGGCTAAAACAGTACACGACCTTGCAAATCCAAATCTGGTGAGATGGCATCAAACTCTTGGAGAATTCTGGCATCTTCAAACTCTTGGAGAATTCTGGCATCTTCAACCTCTTGGAGAATTCTGGCATCTTCAACCTCTTGGAAAATTCTGGCATCTTCTACCTCGTGGAGAATTCTGGCATCTTCAACCTCTTGGAGAATTCTGGCATCTTCAAACTAGGGGAAAATTCTGGCATCTTCTACCTCGTGGAGTCGATGAGAAAACGCCTGATCTTTCACATACCCCCAATAAGAAGAACTCTGGGGTTGTTAAATCCGGTGATTGCGGAGACCATGGCACGTCACCAAACCGGGAAATGATGAATCCTGGGAAGGATCTGCACAGTGTTCTATGTTGTGACGAGCTGTGTCTTCCAAGGACCCATCATTTCCCGATATGGTGATGTTCCATGGTTTCCACGCGCACCGGATTTAACAGCCGACAACTAAGGATGGATGCACAGTGCATCGAACATTGTGTTGATGGATGCACAGTGTATCGAAAATTGTGTTGATACTCGATGGTACAACACTTTTTGTGTTATCGTGTGCGGAGCTCTCTTGATTGCTTTGTTCAAAATGGAGTGAGCGCACACTGCATGGAACATATTCGAACAAAACAATAACATAAGATAACACACGTTTACACAGATCAGCCGTCTTCCTGTTTTAAAAGGCAAGGAAAAGGATGTAGGCGTACTGGCAGGGTTTTTTAATCTAAGTACTACCACAACAACAAAGCTACTTCCTGATCATTTTCCTCCATCTTGACGAACATAATAAAGTATGAGAGAAGACAATGTTTTATCGTATTTGGTTCGATGCCGTTAGCATCCAACCTTAAAGACCAGACTTCACCAAGAAGAGGTCGATGCCATCTCACCCGGTTTGGATTTGCAGGCTCGGTGATTGAAGCAGTGCTTTGCGAATAAACGGTGAACATTTGGGTGATATTATTTTTAGACAATAAATAATAACTTTAGTTTCCAAAGATTTTAAGAAACCTGTGAACTTTTTAAATTAAAACTATGTCCATCGTAAGGTTTTCTATTTTATCTTGAAAATGGTTCGCTTTAATTGGACCAACCTGTAGTTCCTAATAATTTTTTTTATTTATTTAGCCCCGCGTATTACTACCCGTTTGGTTTATAGCGCTTCTTAATAGTAGATAGATGTAATTATTAGAATGATGGATGGTTTCGAAAGGGGGGACAGGTTAAGACTCCATTGAATACAACAAACATCAAGTAGTGTAGGCTCAGCGTTACCGCGTTTAACATAAACTTTAGTTGCAAGGGTTAAAATTCCTGCCAACAGCACTGGGGAAGTTCTTTTTTAAATTGTAATATTGTTTCTCAGATTTTATTCAAGTGACTACAGGTGCATTTATTCAATTTGTATACATCTTTATCCCCCCCCCCCCCCCC
>CABFWO010000480.1:276727-296043 GCA_902155825.1 Timema genevievae
CAGCACACCACCTTCAGACATAACTGAGAGCGAGGAGATTTGGCCAGTAGCTCCTTCTTACCCCAGCACACCACCTTCAGACATAACTGAGAGCGAGGAGATTTGGCCAGTAGCTCCTTCTTACCCCAGCACACCATCTTCAGACATAACTGAGAGCGAGGAGATTTGGCAACAGTTAACAGAGAGAGAGAGAGAAAGCGAAGATAAAGCTTTCCTCCATAAGACCTGCAGATCCCTCAGCGATGATATTGGGTGTAGCACTGCGGTGTGAACAACTGGCTGATAATCTAGATATACTTCAGTTTTTATAGTTTAGGAAAATACTAAAATATCTTCTTGCTCTCAACATTGATAATACTACCCGCTTCGTTTGGCCGCATGGTCTAAGCCGCTAGTCTCGCAGTAGACTAGACTGCCGATGGCGGGGAGATCAAGGTTCGAATCTTGGTTGGGTGTACAGAGGGTGGTTTTTCTGAAGTGATTTTCCACTCTCACACCAAGCAAATGGGTGTGAACTTCTTACATAAATAACCTTGATCGTTCCTAAAACCACTAGTATAAAGCTTAAAACCCGAAAGAGTTGTAATACGCGGTTCTAAAAAACAAAACATTGATACTATTTTTTATATTATTAGTGTTATTTTCTATATATTGATAAAAGCTATCAAAAGTGACATTTTCAGATCACGTGGCTCTACGTAAATATGAGAAAGATTTTTTTTAACAGCGCGTCTAACTACCTGTTTGGGTTGCACGTTTGTGTGCTAATTAAGCTAATGGTTTTAGGGATTAGAAAGGCTATATTTACAGGAATTGTACCCACATTTGCGTGGATGGAGAGTGGAAAATATTTTTTTTAAACCACCCTTCGTACACCCGACCGAGTTTCGAACCTCGATCTTCCCGTCATCGGCAGTCTAGTTTAACACAATTTTTAAAAAAATAATTCTACAGGAAAGCAAATTAAAGACTAGAAGATTAAATATAAGATTTTTTTTTTCAAATTGTAAAAACTGTCAATGAATATGTTGTTTCCTGTATTCTTCATTTATAAAAACAATATTGTTAATCTTTTTTCCCACCAAAATGTTAAGGGTAGTTCTATCTTCATATTTATCTCTTTAGTGTTAAAATGTGGATAGCGCGGACGCGGTGCATTCGGTGATAAAATATCCCTCCGCACACCAAGGACGATGCGCGACACCTTGATCCAACTTGCACATATGATAGTGAGGGATGTGTCGTCAGTCCTTCACTCGTTTGTTCCCTCCGCAAGTTCTCGTACTCTTTTCAAGGTGTTTCTGCTACAGTTCAATTGTCATAGAAAGGGCTTTATTTGACAGCTAGAAACGTTCATAAACCTAATTTCACCTGTCCATACGTAAAGTCATATAATTTACAGCTTTCACTTTTGATAGACATTATCAATACCTATGAGAATTTCACTAATAATGTTGGTTTAAAAAAGTTTGTATTTTATAACTCGCCTTTGCTAATAAACTCGGACTGTATTTATAATAAAAGCGTGCATGCCGTTTACAGTTTCGAGGTACCGTTGTTTGGAATACCAAGTGTTCTTCAATACTCCGCTTCAGGGCCGTTCGGGTACTTTTTGGTTCCATTGGCACACCACGCTCGTACCAGCAAGGACGGTCATTAATTCTGAACAGACCCGTTTCGTTGGTCTGACGCGCTACTCTCGCGGTAGGCTAGACTGCCGATGACGGGGAGATCGAGGTTCGAATCTCGGTCGGGTGTATTGAGGTTGGTTTATCCAAAATTGTTTTCCACTTTCCCTCTACGTAAATTCGGGTACACTTCCTATAAATATAACATTATTCAGCCCTAAAAACATTAACGTGATTAGTACATGAGTGTATAACCCGAACGGGTAGTAAGACGCGGTGCTATCTCCTAAAACTTTATTATTTTTCTTTGTAAACATAACCAGGAGGAAGAGTTCATTCAAACCAAAACATAACAAAGTGTGACAATTATTGTTTGTCAACTAAAGAATTAAACAATTTCCAGAAATTAAGTTGGGAATAAATCGCTAATCGGCGGAAATTGATTTAAAACTGCCCTCCAATGATGGAAACAAAGTGACTAGCAGCTGCAGCGGTGGAGGAAATGGCTTCACTGCACTCGGTAGCTCACTCCCGGCATTCGCTGTCCAGGGTTTACAACGGGTCTTGTATCCAGTCTTGTTTGTGAAAATGTTTGTATCTTGGCGTTTCATTCCGAAATTGACTAAAAGTGAGTCCAAAATACATTTCCATGGTATAAATTGGCAGCAGGGAGAGTTGTTCTATAGGTGTGTAAGAGACCTGCTATGGAGAGTTGTTCTATAGGTGTGTAAGAGACCTGTTATGGAGAGATTGTTCTATAGGTGTGTAAGAGAACTGCTATGGAGAGTTGTTCTATAGGTGTGTAAGAGAACTGCTGTGGAGAAGGGAAGTGATCTTGAAGTGTAAGGAAGTGTTGTACTTTGTACCCAATGTCACATACACAGCAGAAACATGGACAATGAATGTAAGAAAGACTAGGAAAATGGAAGCCATGGGAATAAAGTTTGTGAGGAGTATATTAGCTGTCACGAGAATAAACAGGATTAGGAATGAAGTTATCTAGGAAAGAGTTGGAGTACAGGGAGTACATGAGATAGTAGAGAGATGAGAGGAGCAGATAACAAAGTGTACAAGTGAGAGGAAAAGAATGGTGGGAAAGAAGTGGAAGAGGGAAGGCATTTTACTAAACTGACCCCAGCCCAGGCTGGAAACAGCTCATGATAATGATGATGATGATGATGAAATTGACTATTTTTTCCCCTCTATTGGTAGCACTGAGTAATAGCAAGTCCCGTCACTCTTAATAACCCTTGTATTTAACGCGTCATTAATAAAACACGGGCAACAAACATATTTTCCGAGATGAAGATCTGGGACAGTGAAACAAACACGTGTTGCTGTTTTATCACGGAATGCAAATTAATATAAATTAACTTGATGTTCTAGATAATGAAGTCATATCATTTGTCTGCCATTGCTAATTAGTCGCGAGTGTAGGCTAAACATTGGGCGGTTAGGAGACGCACTCCGTATGTATGCACAGCGGTCAACGTGGAGGTGTTGATCTGGGTCAGTTATCGATCCACCCGCGCTCTGAGGGATTTAACGTGCACTTTATGACGTCATAAAACAGACACAACACCCATTCTACCGGACATTAATTATTCGTCACTGTAAAAGAGGAAACGCCAACGGATAAACCTGCTTCGGGTGGCCGTGCGGTCTGAAGACGTCAATCTCGTGTTAGACTAGACTACCGATGACAAAAAAAAGATCGTATGTTCGAATCTCGGTCGGTTGTAATGAAAGGTTTTTTAAAAAAAATTGTTTTTCACTCTCCCTCCACGCAAATATATGTACACTTCCTCTAAAATCCAACCTTCCTCATGACTAACTCGTTAGCGTAATTATTAGTACGTATGTGTATAACCTGAACAGGTAGTAAGACGCGGTGCTAAAAAAAAAAGCCCCGGAAAACCTCTAAAGCGCAACAGAGGGAGCAAATCAGAAGTATTTACGAAAACAATATTTTATTTAAAATAGACGAAAAATGCTTTTTTTTGCGTAGAAACTTCAAAAAATATGGACCTTAACACGCGTCCCCTACCATCCCACCTTGCGTTTAATTTGTGAATAGCATCGCTCGAAAAACAATGTATGAATGTACGATCATACGTCACAAAGTGCTACCTTGAACTTATGGAAACAAGTTGGAGGAACAGATCGGTTACCGAGGACGGGGAGATCGAGGTTCGAATCTCGGTCGGGTGAACTGGGGGGGGTGTCCTAAATGGTTTTCCACTCTCCCTCCACGCAAATGCGGGTTCACTTCCTCTAAGTTAAACCTTCCCATTTTCCTAATCCATTAGTGTAATTAGTACTTAAGCGTATAACCCGAACGGGTAGTAAGACGCGGTGCTAAAAAAAAAATATATTGGTTGGCAGCCAAATCGCTCTCTACCAGCCATTTCAGCTCAATCACATTGTCAACCCGGCTGCTTCAACATCTCCTCAAGAATGGGACCCTTTAGAAAATCATTCCATAAATAAGAGTATTTATTAGTATACAAATATAAGACAGTTTTCAATAAATTGCTATTATGATATTATTGTTAGCACCGCGTCTTACTACCCGTTCGGGTTATACACACACTAATGTGTAATGGTAGGGTGATTGTGAGATGAAATGGAGGACCTAACAGTTTAACGTGGGATCCGAACCACGGTGGTAGGCCTGGCACTCCACACATTCATAAGTTGTGATTAAGGAAGGAAGGGTTTGGCAATCAGATAAATCTGTGCCGGGACCGAGGATTGAACCCCGGACCCTCAGCACAGAAGTCTGACACCTTAGCCCTTGACCACCAGGTCACCTCATATTATGATATTAATTGGCGTTACAAAATAATATTTTAATTGTTACATTACTTTGGGCTTTATTTTTTTACTGAGCCAGAGCCCTCGACATTAAATTATTATTATTCGCGTCAACTCAACTTTGACAAGAATCATGACGTTTGATCACAACATAATGGTTTCATGGTTGTTATCGTTGTAATATATTCTGCTAAAACTAGTTACGTAACCAAACAGGTTTATGATAACTACTCTCCCACCCTTTCTTTCTACTAGTTGATAACTTAATTGTGGTATCTTGTATTGTTCTTTGGAGGCATGACGCAATAAGTTTAGGCCTACTAGTATGTACCAGCAGTAGAAGATAACTAAACACGGCTTTTTAATTACTTTACAAAGTTACCTCTGCGCAATATTTAGTGCATTACATGGTTCCAGGAATAAACGTGGCACGCCTTCATACCGATAACTAGCCGTTCTCTTGGTGTACCTGTCTAGAGGTCCCGGATTCGATTCCCGGCTGGTACCTTGGGTATTTTCCCTCAAAGGGAATTTACCCCAACGGTCGCCAGGGTTTGCTTAGTTAGGTTTAAGTTAGGTTTAAGTGTTTCCACTGGTTCTACACCGTCATACTCACTATCATCCTCATACTATCACCCTCATACTCACTATCACCATCCTCTCATCTCATCAGGACACGGAAAGGATGTACTATTAGTACATTCAGACAACGGTACATTAGTACTGGATAGTCTTTACACTATTGGGCTACGAGTGATGTAGCCCAGACAAGCAAATGAAGATATACCAATAACTAATTAATTAAAACTTAAATGCCTTAATCACTAAACACGTTTTCACAACTAAATCAGCTGATCTACTTCAAAATAAAAATAAGTTGCATTGCATTGCCTCTACCGGAAAATAATAAGTAAACTATGTACCAATATTTGTCAGGGGTAGTGCTGCTAATATAGTTAAACTTTCTTGTCTGAAAATAGTTACGATATTAAAAGTTATTATTATTACTACTATTAGCACCGCGTCTTACTACCCGTTCGGGTTATACGCTCTTACGCTAATGTGCAATGGTAGGGTGATTGTGAGATGAAATGAGAGGACCTACAGTTTAACGTGGAATCCGAACCACGGTAGAGACCTGGCATTCCACACATTCACAATTTGTGATTAATACACGTCTTGTCAGAGGTGAAGGAAGGGTTTGGCAATCAGATAAATGTGTGTCAGGACCGAGGATTGAACCCCGGACCCTCAGCACCGAAGTCTGACACCTTACCCCTAAACCACCAGATATTAAAAGTTAATTTAGTGAATGTACACGTCCTACAGTTCTAGGATCATTATTTTTAGCACCGCGTGTTACGACCTATTTACTAATTACGCTAATGCGTTAGGATTAGGAAGGTTTAATCTAGAGGAAGTGTACTCGGATTGGCGTGGAGGGAGAGGTGGAAAACCATTTAGGTAAAAAGCTCCCTCAGCCCACCCGACCGAGATTCGAACTGTTTGGGCCATTCGCTTGGCAGCGTCGATCACGTGACTAACCTTGGCTGTGACGTCGTGTGCTGGTAATACTCTATACCTAAAGGATTATAAAAACCAGGGCGATGACTTGCATGAATTGGCGGATGAACAGGTCTTGGGTTGTGCGGTATTGCGCAATCGCAGCAAGGCGGTGCTTCGGTCAATTATATCGTGGTTTATACACTACACTGCTTCTAAGTCAAGTCTTCTTGGAAACGTATCACGGATAAACCGACAATGAACTTTTTATAGTTTGAAGTACAAGGGATATGTAAAAAATATATTGAAATATCCAAAATTTGAACTAACCATTTTTGTTAGTGTCTACGCAGCTGGTACATAATAAACCAATAAACTCAAAATATACTACATAGTTATAATCACGCGCATTTTATATAACTCAAATATTGATTTATTAGAAAAAAGAGTTTAATTTTCTTCACACGTTGATATCAACAGTTGTTGAATATCTGTCGAGGATGTCCTGGAATTTAATGAAAACTGTTTCCCTTCATTTAAAAAGTTTGTCGTATAATTCCACTGCTCTTGATAGATATTCAACAACTGTTGATATCAAAATGTGAAGAAAATTAAACTATATGTTTGACAAAAAAAAATTTTACCATAAAAACTTACAAAAACACTGACATTAACTCGCGTGACCCTTTTTCGAGGCCAAATGGGGTCTACAATAATTTAATATTTGTGTCTGGATGAGTTTTTTTTGCAACGCGTCTAACTACACTCCCGGGATATCCAGATTTAGTTACGATTTAGGGAAGATAAAGGTAAAATTAGGATAAAATGCACCCGCATTTACGTAGAGGATGAGTGAGGGAACACTTTAAAGGAAAAATTCCCTCAATAGACCTGACCAGTGTTTGAACCCCGACCTCCACGTAACCGTAAAACCAACTAGATGAGCTTAGCCGCCATCTCATCGATGTGGGTTGTACATAAGAACACTATTAGAACATTAGTCAATCAATCAAGCTGGCTACTCCAGATCAACGTAATAGGACATTGTTACATCGATAGTGTGTGACAAAAGAGGCCCGGGTTTGTTCCCTTTCGGATGCACCCGAGAACTTACACCCCACAATATGGGATTATCACCTCCCCTTATGGACAATTTTGATAACAGTTCACTACAATGTCCTCTCCTGTATTATCTGGATCATATTAGAGGTGTGTCGGGTCCACTATTTCAATTCGAATCGAATTTATGAAATATTCTCGAAACCGAGTCGAAGTTCAAATATTTTTATTAATATTGTTTTATTATTTAAAAATATATTATGGTTATTAATACATAACATTATGTACTAAAATTACTTGAAATTGTTTTATTACACAATTGTTTTAATATTTCGTTTTAATGTAATCAATTAAATTACTATACCAACTAAGGTCATTTACTTGAGGTTTTTTCCCTCCCACAAATAAATATTAATTTGTAATGTATACAACAGCTCATAATAGAATTAATTGACTATAAATTGAGTACTTTTAAATCTTAATATTTTGATGTGCGAAGCTTCGTAATTGTCAAATCCGAGTTTTGTTTTTCGAAGATTTGCACATCACTTGATCAAGATCATATGATGTAACTCGCTCTGCTCGTTGGGGGCTCCGCCCCTAAACCCCTGGTGAGTTTTCTTTGCAGGTGGATGTAAACTAATGTAATTCCAGCGTTGTTTTGAACGTTGATTTATTTTTACAATTTAACGATTCTAGCTGTCCCATAAGTGTGTCAGAAAATTAAAAAATGTGTGGAAAATGTGTAAAATTTACCTAAAATCAAAAAATCTAGCATTGGTGCAATCCATGTTTTAATAGGTTTTACCGTTTAGCCACAAGAGGCCTACAAAGAAAGGTCCGCACCGACTTTAAAGTTGCTCCGAAATTTTGAATTTTTTCGGGGGTTGAATTTTTTTTTTTTTTAACTTTTCAGAATTTTCCCATCGGTTACAGGCTAGAATCTATAAGTTTGTCAAATTTCAAGTTTCTAGCTCATCTGGAAGTGGGTAAATTAGCCACGTGGCTTTATAGTATAGTGATTTACTTATATAAGAGCCAGTGCTGTCACTCCGTACTAGTGTGTTGGTCGCTCATTTAAAACTGATAGCATGTTTTGGCTTTGACATCCGAGGCTGAGCTTCAAATCATGGTCAGTTCACTTGAGGATTTTTTTTTCGTAATGTAATTTTTATATTATCTCATCAGGCATATATTGGTGTATTTCCTTAACATTCATTTTAATTGCATTTACTTCGATTGGATATTATAAAGCTTACAGAACATTAACACTATAAAAAATTAAATTCACAGACCGTCTCAAAATAGGTGATTTTTTTTGTGTGTCCCGCGGGTCTTGAACTCTGAACTTAGGCGCCAGAGGTTGCAAATCACTCGACCGACCCTGCCTTTAAAAGGAAACTTGTGTAATCTTGCGTGACTCGGGAGAGGTTATATGAAAGGTTTTCATTTATCTTATCTGAGATCGCTTCAACCATGTCCTCCCGCACCTGAATGTATGACGTCATCACAAGGTGGTTCGCTGATTATTATTCAGCAAAGTCAAGTACACAACTTGTAAGACAATCAAGCTGATGTAAATAAATGTGCTCATCCATCTTAAAGCGCTAGAATAGTCTTTCAGAAATTCATAAGTTACTTGGTGTAGCTGTTCGACAGTTGGAGTACAAACAGTGGAGGAAGAAAATACAAATGCTGATACAATTTGTCTTGTGAATCTATTACATTACCTCATTCGATTCACAAAATCCAAAAATACTCCTCTATCAGTTACCTTTCATTTCACGGGCATTTAAGTATTAATGTATTACCAAAATATGCGACTTTTTGGACTTTTCTGGGCAGAATAGTTTTTTGTTTATTTCAGTTAACACCAAACTTGTGTACTATTACACGTAAATGCAACATCTGATTGGTGATATCTCTTGGCAGCGTTCTTTTAAAAAAAAAAGTTTTAAATTTGTTTGGTTTTAAATGTATTTAACACGTTTGGGCCATTATTATCTGGTTGTAGGCTGTTCTATACTATCTAGACTTAATTAATGATAGTAATAAAACCATAATTATATTATAAGGTGGCTCATCACGACATAGATGCGCTTTAATACACCCGCTGTGAGGTTTACGCCAAATAACACGAACAATCAACATACAAGTCTAGCCTCAGAAAGTTTAAAAGAGACACGCCGAATGAATAAAATTACTAACCTTTTGAATCCCATAATAAAGTACAGTAGCCCCATGGCTTCTTTGGTGTTGAGTGACAGCTTACAGCTGAGAGCTGACGGCTTTGAAAAGTTACCAGACCAAATTATGTATCCCTACGCTGAACCATATCTGCAAAACCATGTGTTTAGCAGCTGTCACTTTTGACATTCAAAATTTAGGTATATACCTAATTGTTGACTGTCAGAAGTCAGCTGTGAACTGTCAGTCAGCACCAAAGAAACCACGGGGCTACTGTAATTAGCCTAATCAATAAACATCGCCTCGTGGGCCTGCAACACTTCCTTCGCGACAGAAGTATACGGCGGGAAAGTATAAGCTATCGTTGTAAGGGGCTTTCTGTCAAACACGGCTCTTGTAGAAGGCTGGTCAGAGCTTAAGGTCAGCACTGTTTACAAACTGAAGTAAACACTAGTAAAGATTTATTGAAACTCTCATATCAAGGTTGGACACATTTACACTAATGATTGTATTTATGTTGAAGGGAAGACATTAATGCATAGAACTGGACTGACAAACCCTCCCTAGTATTGTTTTCTAGTGACAGGGGCTCGAATCCTGATTCAATATAGTAATGGAGCTTTTTACAATATATAATTCCACTTTAACTTGTGAAAATTCGGGAAAATGTCATCATGTATACTTTGTTTTCCCTGAAAAATAGCAGTCTTACCCTGATGGGTTATTATTATTATTACTATTTTTTAGTTTTACATTCTTTGACAAGCGAGATGTCAACAACTTACTGACCGAGTAGTAACATGAATTTTCCGACTGTGTGCGTTTCCTAATTTACACTCTAACGTCTTGTCAGAGGCGAAGGAAGGGTTTAGCAATCAGATAAATCTGTGCCGGGACTGAGGATTGAACCCCGGACCCCCAGCACAGAAGTCCGACACCTTTTCCTAGACTGCCAGATCACTTTTATTTTATTCAAAGGATATATTTTCCACCACCGGCTTGCTAGGATTGTCGTAGCTTCATATGTCTTATAATCTAACTTAATAATAGGACAGGCACAACATCCAGTCCCCGGCTGTTAATTTATCACTGTGAAAGGGTAAATCCACATTTCACCAAAGATAAACTTTTCGGCCATGTCGGCAATCGAACCCGGAACCCTCAGCTCAGTAGACAGACACACTACCGACTGAGCTAAGGTGTTGGATTGAACATTCTGAACACGGGGCTCTTTCTTAGTACACTACTTACAAACTAGCTCAATAGCAACACCTAATTTTTGTATGATAAAGGTAATAGAGCAAACTCTTATACAAATACCAATTCATTTGAGGCTTTATATATTTGGTCAGGAATCGAACTTAGGTCTACTGGAGCACTATCACTGTGCATACAATGTGGAATTTCTTGACCTTGTCTTGACCCCTTCATGGCCTTTTTTTCGGTGATCCTAGTTCTAGGCGTGAATGTACTGTCTGGTCTACTTGAGATTGAAAGGTTTCTATGCCAAGGCCAAAGGACAATTGATTTAAGGTTGTCTATCTTATCTAGATATTAAGACCTTATATCGCTCTTATCGAATAGAACGTAGTTTTCACTCGTATGCAAGCAGGGGTGTGCAAGATATACAGAGTTCGTGCGCCTCTTTAGTTAAATTGTTTTTGGAAAAAAGTGGCATCCACTAACGAATTTTCAAAAGTAGGTCAGCGGAAATTTTTGTAGTTTCACTTTTACTCCGTGCTAATTCAAATCCACGTAGGTTTTTTTAAAAAGATTTATTTAAATTTACAAAACAAGTAAATGTAATAATGTTATGTTATTTATAACTATACAACGGAGGTGTCCTGGTGGTCTAGGGGTAAGGTGTCAGACTTCTGTGCTGAGGGTCTGAGGTTCAATCCTCGGTTCTGGCACAGATTTAACTGATTGCAAAACCCTTCCTTCACCTCTGACAAGACGTGTATTAATCACAACTTGTGAATGTGAGGAATGCCAGGCCTACCACCGTAGGTTCGGATCCCACGTTAAACTGTAGGTCCTCCATTTCATCTCGCAATCACCCTACCATTATACATTAGCGTAAGTGCGTATAACCCGAACGGGTAGTAAGACGTGGTGCTAAAAAAATAATTTAACGATCAAAATTAGATCGGTAGAATACAATTTTTTTTCAACATTGTAGTCAATTTATAAACGTAATTTATTTATTTATTTATTTATTACTTGTATCGATAGGCACCCAGACTAAATATCATGCTTATCTAGTCTGGTAGGTCGGGGATTATATCTCGGTTGGATGCAGTGACGGTAACTTTTCCTGAACGGTTTTCCATTCTCCCTTCATGCAAATGCGTGCATACTTTCTCTAAATTTAACCTTACTCATCCCTGACACAAAAGTATAGTTAGTACATATGTCCATAACCCGAACGTGGTGATAAAAAAAATATAATTTTAATACAGTCTCGTAACTCTTCTCTTCCCCTTGCAACAATCCACACGCCGCCACTGGAACGTACTAGTTAAGAGCGATACTTAAAACATACGTTCTTTGGTATATATTGTTCTACTGTCACGGTTGTTCGACCGCTTTGTTCAAACAAATAACATGGCGGGCCGTACGTGGCCCACGGACCTATATTTGTACAACCCCCATATACTGGACGGAAACATGTGAGTGTGTCGGTATTTTTCCACGCTCTTATGGCGCCTGTTCCGCCATTGATAACACTTTACATCTAAATTAATAAGCGATTATTTATGAAAAATAGAGGATTAGAGGAAATAAAAATTAATCTGTAGACTATTATTAGTCATAAGATTCATTAAACTAATTCCGGATGTGGTAATTAATATTTGATAAGCGGATAGATATTCCGTGCTGCTCAGAGGCGTTATTTTCCCAACGACATGTCGACTGCAAGTGTGTTTCCAACATTGCACCCTTATATCACGTGTGAATGTCGGCATTTCCCCTCAAAATTCACGCTCGTCCTGCTAGAAAATCCAAGCCTTGTGTCAGGTGTTAAAAAATGCGCAACAAAAAACTAAACCTAAAAGATATTTTTGCATTTAAATAAAACTAAAACGTTAAATCATTTTAGTAAACGAAGCCTTTTCAAAGATTTTCTCGATCTTAACAAAAGAGGAAATCTTCCTATTAATATTAGATAGAGATAATGGGTTATTAGTTACTATAATTCGAACTCGCATATCTTATAAATAATTAATATACATTCTTATCGTGTGGACAATTCAGGCTCATTTTCCTCAATATTTGGGTTAGTTGTGTAAGAGGATATTTGGGTAATTTATCTCTATCTCACTGTAGTTCTGATCGGGTTTCAGAATGACTACCATTTTTGAAAAATCTACAGAATTTGGCATGGGAGTTTTTTTTGTCGTTTAGACCAAAAATTCAAGTCTTCATGTGTATAATAATACTACAGTATTCATCATACCCGGCGCAAAATCGTTTAATCCAACTCTTTTTATGCTTATTAAATATATAGGTTTAACCCAGTGGCAGTTTAGTCATTTAGTGATTTTCATGCAAATCTACAGCGCAAGACATTATTTTATAAAATTCAACAACTTTTTTTTTATTGCATTGGGAACTCTGTCCAAAGCTCCAATCACCAATAGAGTACCTTTTAGAAAATACTAACATAGATTTTGCTCTCAACATTGATATCTGTTTAATTTATCAATGTTATTTTAAGGTGGGGTGGAAGGGGTCGCGAGAAAAGGCCAGTGTTTTTGCAGTTTTTGTGGCAAAACTTTTTTTATTTTGGTCAAAATAAATCAAATACTGCTCCAATAGAAACATAGTTTAATTTTCTTCATATGGTCATATCAACATTTCCTGAATATCTGTCAAGAGTATGGTGGCATTAGCTAACAAACTTTTTAAATGAAGAGAAAAAGTTATCAGTACATTCCAGAACATACTTGACAGATATTCAAGAAATTTTGAGGTCGCCACATGAAGAAAATTAAATTCTAAGTTTGTACTGGAGCAATATTTGATTTATTTTGACCAACAAAAAAGTTTTACCATAAAAACTGCAAAAACACTGGCCTTTTCTCGCGTCCCCTACATCCCGCCTTAAGTTGTTGATATCATCTTTCGAAATTGACAGCTGCACTTGACCTGACGTATGAATACCTACGTGAAAGTATATCTAGTGTTTGTCGGATATGTCCATGTGGTCTGAATAGCTAATACTTTGAAAACTGTAGGAATATTCACACAATTCCAGAGGTCTTCCTTCTAACCCTGCCAAGTTTATCGCGCAGTCCTAGGGCCTTAGATACCAAGTCTAGGGTTCGGCCAGACTGACAAGCGCGTGATTAGCAGATAACTCTCGATAGTTGTTGACGAGGAGGCAAAGGTTCGAATCTTGGCTCAGTGACCTGAGGGTGGTTTTTTGAAAAGCGATTTATTGTTGTGGTTTTCCCATCCTCTCTCCACGCTAATGGTGATTCTTATTGGTAAAGGCTTACTTTGATAATAATGAAGTATTTCAACATATTAGTTTTACATATATAATGTCAAAATGAGAAGTTTTCCTAGCACTCAATGAACCAACATACAATAATATTGCCTAGCGCCCGTAAACTAGACTGTTCCGGCTCGAGCGCGCGCGCTTGAAAATAGAACCAGTTCTATCTTTCAAGCACGCGCTCTCTGTCGCTCTCTCCAGTCTGGCCACCTTTCATTACAACTAATGTGTTCTATTTTATTTTTTAGTCGCTCGCTCGCCCAGTCTGGCCGTACCCCCCCATTGGTAAAATAATTTCTGCACTAAACCGAGAAATACGCACTCTACGGCATCGCAAAAAAAAAAACTATTGTTTCGGGTTCAGTGAGTCTGAGACGTCGATATCCATCTAAATCTCTGATTGGACTTAATTGACGATCACAATACTTTCTCTAGCCAAAGAATCGCGAGAAAATATAGATTTTAAAGAAAGCTATCATCATCATCATCATCTCCATCTTCATCTTCAAACTAAACATAATCACTATCATCATTATAAGATAACCATCATTAACGAGTTATATAAGGAACACAATAGTTATAATAACTTTGAATAATTTTTTTTTTGTGAAACTCAACCGAGGTCGACTATCAAACGAGGCTAATACTTCACTGTATTATTGACATTTTCCTAACTAATTGAAATAGCAAAATTTATCAATGAAACTTATATGTTTATGTTTTGAGATTGTGTCAACAAGAGGTATTATAGTACATTAAATAATTTATTAAAAACAATATATTCACACCAACTGTATCTTTATAACTGGCCAACCAAATAAAAATAAATGTTTTCATAACTTAGAGAGAGAGAGCTATATAAAATAAGAGATTTTTATTTTATAACCAGCGTAAGAACACAAGAACCTTGACGGTTCGCATGATGTAATCAACCGCCCTTGTTTCTGCTGGCACGCCATTTTGATTTCTGAAGAGCACGCCGAATTTTAGAAGCTCTCATTTGAAAAGTGTTTTTTTAAGTGAATCACAGACGTCTCTTCCACAAAAAGAAACAAACGGTTATTTCCATAAGTTCATGTTTCATTGATGTAGAAACTGTTTATAATTAAAAATAAATAGTTTGTTGGGAATTAATGTTTGAATGCAAAAAGTAACGACAACTCAAAATATGGTCTTGTAGATCATAAGGTTTGGCGTATGAATATATGTTAACATTTCCTGTCAGATACCACCTCTAGCTGTCAGATACCACCTCTAGCTGTCAGATACCACCTCTAGCTGTCAGATACCACCTCTAGCTGTCAGATACCACCTCTAGCTGTCAGATACCACCTCTAGCTGTCAGATACCACCTCTAGCTGTCAGTTACCACCTCTAGCTGTCAGATACCACCTCTAGCTGTCGGATACCACCTCTAGCTGTCGGATACCACCTCTAGCTGTCGGTTACCACCTCTAGCCGTCGGATACCACCTCAAGCCGTCGGATACCACCTATAGCTGTCGGATACCACCTCTAACTGACATATACCACCTCTTCAGTTGTGGTTGCCCTATAAGCTTGCCAACTTAAAGGGTACACTAATGTCATCCTCCGGTTTCCAGGATACACTCCAATGTCTCCATTCTTGTATAAAAGAGCGAGAATGTCTGTGCAGTGCACTAGTACTATTGGTATCATTGCAGGGGCCAAAAGCTCGAAACAAAGTATTGAAGCACACTGGAATCAGAATAGTTTGTATTCGCCAAACAGCCGTTATTTTATATAAATGGTGCTTCTGGGAAAGACTCTTACAATATGTTGTCTTTTGTTTTGTTTGTTTGTTTGTTTTGTGTAAGTGTAAAATTGTTGCCAGTTTGAATGAGTGCCAGCCACGCCTGCCAGTAGTAAGGTTGGTAATATTTACAATCGGTGTCTTGGCAAGCAGCACATTTGGGCCAGCACCGAGGCCGGATAATGAGGATTTAAAACGTCGTCTGATAGGAAAGCTTTTGTAACTTGATGCGACAAAACTAATTTTGGCGTCATTTAATGTTGTGAGTGGCCCTAATTACTTGGATACAGTAACCGGGCATTTCTCGGAGAGTGACAATAAATATAATTACATTTGGCGTCACTGTCTGCAATGTTAACCTAAAAGAAAACTTTAATTATATCGGTTCGAGGTTCAATCCTCAGTCCCGGCACAGATTTATCTGATTGCCAAACCCTTCCTTCACCTCTGACAAGACGTGTATTAATCACAACTTGTGAATGTGAGGAATGCCAGGCCTCCACCGTGGTTCGGATTCCACGTTAAACTGTAGGTCCTCCATTTCATCTCACAATCACCCTACCATTNTGATGCCTGTAATAAAAGGTATTAATGTATGCACTATATTACACATAGTCAATAACGTTCCAAAACGAAGAATAAGTACTTTTAATTATGTTTAAAATATTATTTCAGATTGGGTAAAAAGAAATTATTGAAATAGTATGAGAAAACTTAAGTTGACCTTATTTTAAATGTAAAATATAACATGTCATTAAAAAACTTAACATTTATAATAGAACAGTGATCTCTTACAGGTGTTGTCAAACCAGAACCTAAACGGTAATTAACGTACACTTTATAATACAACTGATTATGTCCGCACAAGACTTAAAACTAACTGTGTATTCACACGTTCGCAGAAAAACTAGCGTAGAACAGAAACGGGATCACGTGATGAGCTCTAAGCCAATGACAAAATTTCCGCCTCATCGGCTCGAGCTGTTCTGCTAAAGTTCAACTCATCTCTACTCCGTCCGTTCTGCCTGAGATGTTCGGCACAGGAGAATCAATCAAATCTCAGAAACCAGCCGGCTCAAATCAGTGCGCATGCGCTGTAGAGCTAGAAGCGAGCAGACAGTTTCGTTGTCCGTTGTGAGGAGATTTGAAACAACCCGGTAATGTAAAGCTTGTATCGATGTATTGGATTGTGCCACGACACAGCGTTATAATTTGTAAACATCCATCGGGAGAATGATCTAGAATATATGTTTATCTACTAGAACATATAATATGTTGATAATCAGCTGTTTTAAGATAGCGTTGCAATGCATCATGGGTCACATACAGCGAGTGAATTGCTGCGCCATTGAGGCAGGTTCTTCTTTCTATTCTCGGCGAAGCTTACTCTTGGAAACTCGTGTAATTTCCTAATTGGATAGAGAGCGCTCTTTTCGCTGCGTCACTGTTTCTGTTTAGTTTGGCATTGGAGAGAGAGAGAGCGAGCGCGTGACCTTGGCGCCTGTGTGTCGACCCTCGGCGCCGGTCAACTGAGCTATTTTCTCGCCAAATGGCTGACTCTAGGGTCGCCTTGGGTGTTAATTAGTGCGTAAGGGCTGTCGAGTAGGGAGGAGGTGCACCCGCATTCTCGTGCTCGGTAATAAATTAGAGAAGGAAACAGCTCCCCGGTTTACTATTAGTCCATTTTATAATGATGGGGTGACGCGAGGAAGGTAGAAATTAGAGAAAGTGTCCCCGCATTTTCGTGGAGAGAGAGTGAGAAACCATTTAGGGGGAAAAACTTCAATTCACATGGTTGGGATTCGAATCTGGTCCTCCCCGTCACCATAAAACCTAACCAGGCGAGGTTGGTGCCATAGCCTGCGCGTCCACTGCACTCTACCGGGTAGAATTGGGAATAAACTAACTCTGCTGGTTGTGTTGCTGTTATGATTTGATTTAGATACTCGTTTCGGTGGCTGCATGGTCTAAGGCGTTACTCTCGCGTTGGGCTAGACTGCCGATGACGTGGAGATTGAGGTTCGAATCTCGGTTGAGTGTACCGAGGGTGGTTTTCCACTCTTCCTTCACGCAAATGCAGGTACACTTGCTCTTAATATACCTCATCCCCAAAACCATCAGCTTAATTAGTATATAAGCATATGAAATGAATGGGTAGTAAGACACAGTGCTAAAAAAAAAGAAATAGATTTAGTTTGTAAGTCGTGTACTGAGACAATCCTTTATTTATAAAACTTACTTTAAAAAGTAATTATTGTTATAAATGCATCAATTATTTTCGAGGAAAGTTTCAAAAATAAATTCTAGATTTGATAAATAGTGATTGTTTTTACTACGCATCTTATTATTCGTTTCTTCTGTCCACAACTTACAGTAATAATTAATTTAATAACTTGAGATTAGAAAGAGAATTTTTTTCCCCTTAGGAAATACAAAATTATTCTCCTTCAAAGAGAATGTAAAGAATATGATTAGTCCAACCGGGTAGGGATTTTTTCTGTTTGATGTCCTTGGTTGTTTTCAAGGTTTGTTGTCCATGTGTGAACAATCGCTACTAAATATTCAAGAGAAATAATAATGTCTTGTAATTGTGTATTCGGTCGATAACTAACGCTAGATATATTCTCTACCCCAAGTTGAAATTGGTAACTTAGAAGATGAATTACCACAGCTATAGTAGGATTCTGGTGGGAAGAAACATGTTTTTGATGTCAACATGAATAACATTTTACTAAGATTACAATAAAACTGGGATAATCTGGACTAAATGGGAGTAGGTGATAGGGTAAAGAGAGTAAGACCAGATTACCCTCATAATCATCATCATCATCATCATCATCATCATCATCATCATAAACTGTTTCCAGCCTGTGGTCGGGTCAGTTTAGTAAAATGCCTCCATCTTCCTCTATCCTTCCACCACTATTCATCCTTTAATCACTTCCATTCTTCTCTCACTTGAATACCTCCTCCCCCCATCTCTTTACTATCTCATGTACTCCCAACTCTTTCCCGGATAACTTCATTCCTAATCCTGTTTCTCCTGGTGACAGCTAACATGCTCTCCTAGTCTCTTATATTCACTGTCCTTGTTTCTCCTGGTGACAGCTAACATGCTCTCCTAGTCTCTTATATTCACTGTCCTTGTTTCTCCTGGTGACAGCTAACATGCTCTCCTAGTCTCTTATATTCACTGTCCTTGTTTCTCCTGGTGACAGCTAACATGCTCTCCTAGTCTCTTATATTCACTGTCCTTGTTTCTCCTGGTGACAGCTAACATGCTCTCCTAGTCTCTTATATTCACTGTCCTTGTTTCTCCTGGTGACAGCTAACATGCTCTCCTAGTCTCTTATATTCACTGTCCTTGTTTCTCCTGGTGACAGCTAACATGCTCTCCTAGTCTCTTATATTCACTGTCCTTGTTTCTCCTGGTGACAGCTAACATGCTCTCCTAGTCTCTTATATTCACTGTCCTTGTTTCTCCTGGTGACAGCTAACATGCTCTCCTAGTCTCTTATATTCACTGTCCTTGTTTCTCCTGGTGACAGCTAACATGCTCTCCTAGTCTCTTATATTCACTGTCCTTGTTTCTCCTGGTGACAGCTAACATGCTCTCCTAGTCTCTTATATTCACTGTCCTTGTTTCTCCTGGTGACAGCTAACATGCTCTCCTAGTCTCTTATATTCACTGTCCTTGTTTCTCCTGGTGACAGCTAACATGCTCTCCTAGTCTCTTATATTCACTGTCCTTGTTTCTCCTGGTGACAGCTAACATGCTCTCCTAGTCTCTTATATTCACTGTCCTTGTTTCTCCTGGTGACAGCTAACATGCTCTCCTAGTCTCT
>CABFWO010000481.1:7072-23793 GCA_902155825.1 Timema genevievae
CACGACCCAGTCTCTCCTCCACCACCACGACCCAGTCTCTCCTCCACCACCACGACCCAGTCCTCTCCTCTACAACCCTGACCCAGTCCTCTACTCCATCACCACGACGCAGTCCTCTCCACCACCACCACGACCCAGTCTCTCCACCACCACGACCCAGTCTCTCCACCACCACGACCCAGTCTCTCCTCCACCACCACGACCCAGTCCTCTCCACCACCACGACCCAGTCCTCTCCACCACCACGACCCAGTCTCTCCTCTACAACTACGACCCAGTCTCTCCACCACCACGACCCAGTCTCTCCACCACCACGACCCAGTCCTCTCCTCTCTCTCCTTCACAATCCTCTGCAATCCTTTCAGCCACCTGTCCCTTGGTCTTCCTCTTGGTCTCCTGCTTCCCACTTCAACATTCAACATGTTCTTTGGTATATTTTCCTCCTCCTTTCTCCTCGCATATCCTTACCGCCTTAGTCCTGACTTCTCATTAACGTCCTGCTCTGGTTCCTCCTTAACTATACTTGTCACCCTTTCATTTCCCAAACTATTCATTATTTGTTTAACGTAAACATTAAAAACAAACCTTATCTAATAAAAGAGAAGGAATCTATAAAATATCGAGAGATTTCACCAGCATTTTTCTTTTCTGGAGAGAGAATGAGAAAAAAAACTTGCAGCGTGCAAGAAAATTATAGTACAATTCTGACAGGAATAAGAGTTTTAAACAGTTTCAAAATTATTACTAAAACAATTTTTATAAATTAATAAATTTGTGTGATCTGCAAGTATCACTTTCGTTAATTATATCAATACCTATAAAATAATACAAATAATACAGGGTTATTCAGATTTACAGGTAAAAGAATATACATGTTGTAGGGGGTGATAAGATAAGTTTTTCCTCGTAATTAACTTGGGGGTCGGCGACGCCAATTGGAGACGCTATTAGACGTCAAAGTTTGCGCTGAATGCACCTAAGGGGGTAGGCAGCACATTCATTACTTCCTCAGTCAAGATTCCTCTGCGCTCTCAATAGCGGCCCTTGTCAGGGTTAACAACCATATCTTTGAAAGAATAAGTAATTCCTTGTGGCTACCTGTATTCAGGCAATTTAATACCAGTTACTAGTCAATATTTACACCCCAATGCATGTGGTATGTGCTGAAGTTTGATGTGTTGCCTACCCCCAAGGTGCATACAGCCTTAAATTCAACAATTCGTAGCGCCACCATTTGTCGTCACGACTCAAAGTGTATTACGTGGAAATACGTATCGTGTCACCTCTTACAACCTGTATATTTTTTTTACTTTGAGATCTGAATAACCCTGTATAGTAAAATAATATAAATGTCGACGGCCAAAAAATTTGTATAAAAAAATCTTCCTAACAGACTTGCAAAAACACATTTCTACCTGTGTTAGCTTACACATACAGAAAATAAATAGTTTCAATGCTGACATGAGCAAATTACGCAGTGTATACCTTATGTTCAGCACCTTAACGGTTCTTATCAGCGTTAACTTACAATTCTCAATCTTTCTTGACATAATTGATAGTATGTTTGTATCTTCTTTTTTATTCCCTTCTCCTTATTTTATAAAAGACAATTTTATAAATGACCAAGAAATGTAACCTCACAAGTTTTCCAACTAACCCTACCCAACCAAAATGAATAAAATTTAATTACACACGCAAAGAATCCAACAGAATTGCAAATGTTTTCAAAAAACAGAACATCAGCGTTTCTTTCGGAACCAACAAAACATTAAAAAAACATTTCAACAAATCTAATCTCAACTTCCCAAATCAATTTTCCAAAAGTGGTATCTACAAATTGACATGTGACTGTAACGTTGTATACATCGGAAAGACCGGAAGGAACCTTTTAACTCGATACGCTGATAGTGATTTTAAATACGATGGATGTAAATCGAAATTCGCCGAACATCTAAAACTTTCCGGTCATCAATTAACATCAATCAATAAATGTATGAAGCTTTTACAGTCCTTGTCTAAAGGTCTCAAAATGGACATAACTGAAAATCTACACATCCATACAGCCATTCTGAACAACGACAATATTTTGAATGAGCAAACACATTTTGAAAATCAGTCCCTCACTGACACAATTAGAAAGCTGCTTCAACACGTCAAAATAAAATAATAATCCCTGTTCAAACAACTCTTGATACCCCTCCGTCCCAACTTAAATCAATTCGAAACATAATAAAGAGGAATAACACCGTAAATTTACCTGTCTCATTTTATAATAATATCACAATAATATATTTATGTATATTTACTCATTATACAAATAGCACTATGCGTCACATTAGCAACAATATTCATTTTATCAATTGTTTAATTTTATTTCTTCATATTGGTAACTTTATACATATTGTTTATCATCAAACTAGATCAAATTCTCATGAAATGTCCAATAGTATGAAGTAAAATCAATCATCTTCTTTGGTATGCATACTACAACATACGACACTTCAAATTACCACATTTAGAATTAAGACACTTCACACTTACGACGCCTTTCAACTGTCCCCATGGCCTGAGCTTGAGGTGCTTGCTTCGCAGATACGACACCTTAGTGACACAACGCTACCGCTTGTATCAGAGTACAGTGATTTGTATGATAAGTATTTTTAGAAAAAAAATACCTACAGAGTTTATTCAAGTTATAACTGTGTTATTTACGAGAGTTAAGTCTGTATATGATGATTGTAGTACAGTACATGTATCGTTAAGTGAAAAAAAAATGCATTGCTTCGAATTGAAACTATTTTCAAGCTACAACAGTGATCTGGAATCTAGCCTGTCATAAGTGTGTGTAATGCATGTATGATAAAATAAGGGGAATTGACTATGTAGAAGTGTTTAAATTAATGATACCTAAAACTAGATGCCTAATGCACCAAGAAAATTAGGTCGAGGATCGCCATGTCCAAGGAAGCGTTCAACAAGGAGAGGTTACTGCTTACCAGTAAGTTGAGTTTGGAACTGAGGAAGAAATTGATCAAATGCTATATTTGTATCATCACACTGTATGGAGCAGGAACTTGGACTATTAGGAAGATGGAAAAGAAATATTTGAAAGCTTCGAAATGTGGTGCTGGAGAAAACTTTAGAGTACCAAGTGGACAAACATGGTAGCAAATGTCGAGGTCCTGAGTTTAGTGGATGAGAAGAGAATAATCTCGGATGTGATTCTTAGGTTCAAAGCAAATTGGATCGGACACTTCCTTAGGAGGAAATATCTTCTGCGCTACGTCATAGAAGGAAAGGTTGAGGGAAAGAGGAGCTTAAGAAGGATGATTAAAATATTAGATGAATAAGAGGAAAGAAGAAAATTTTGTGAGTTGAAGGAGGAGGCAGAGGACAGAGCATATTGGTAGTCTAAGTTTACTGACAAAATAAATGGACCTGTTGTAAGTAATAATAGTAATAAAACCAGAATAACATTGTACTCTGATAAAAAAACTCAATTCAAAGAAAATATCAAGATTCGCTTTTCGTAAGTAAATAAATAATTCCTGTACTATTTTATGGTATGAAAGACTGAGATAATATATTTCAATGTCACTTTATAAAGAGTATATTATTGTAAGTTATAAAAATCTTTTTGAAATTAATTTTTAAACAAATTGAATGGTAAAATGAATAATTAGTTTGCCAAGACGCACCTTTAGGATCAACTAAATTGTGTAACCGAGCTAAACTCTTTAGTTCTTCTGCATCGCATTGAATAATTCACTTGAAATGTTGTTTCACACAAAAATTAACAAAACTCACGTGCCCTTAGTCATTACTGTACATTAATTAGGACTAATTTGTTTACCTGTTCTCTTTCTTCGGTCTTCAGGTAACTCAAGGGCCAATTTTCCAAGTCCTCACTCACTGAATTTGCCTGGGACACACACTCGCATAAGTAAATTGTACACACACACTAGTGTAATTATTCTATAAAGTAGTCCAATTTTCAAAAGAAAAAACTTTTATAAGTTAAAGCAATTTTTTATGGCCAAAACTGATAATATTTTAATATTTAATAGTGTTATTTTATAAAGGTTTACAAAGTTCATATTTTAAATGTGAAGTGAAGTCAAAGCAAACCTTTAAGCGAAGTCGAAGCTTAAATAAAAGCTCAGGCTTATGTTGTAGTCACATAACACCACTTTCAATTTTTAAATTATATAGGGTGTTCCTGGATTAAACAGTCGAAATTTGAGAAGTGTTAGAAGATTGAATAATTGACTCAAAATGTCCTTTGGGGGTTATCTCGTTTTTCGCTTCCTTTACGAGCAAACAGAAAAAACAAAGCGAAAACACGTATTTCTACATAGAAAATTAAATAAAACTAATACATTTTTGCTAGTCAAAAACCATTTTGGTATAAAAGTTGTGCAGCATTAAATTATCACTTAAGATGACTCATCGTTTGTCCCGATCTTTTGATCAGTTTAGAAATAATCTGCTATGAAACATCCAATGAGATATGTGAAATTCATCGAAAAACTTTGCTATTATTTGTTTAAAAGTATTAGATAATTTAAAAATATGTTAAGATAAAAAATTGCTTAGAAAGTTGTGCAACATTAAATTTATTTTAAGTTAATATTAACAATAACTATTTGTTGACTACTTTTGAGGTTATTCACAATCGTCCCCGAGCTGAAGGGCCTCACAGCACACATTTTCCAGGAAAACAACTTGTATATTCTTAAAACCATAAGGACCTCAGAAAACACTTTCTTTTAAATTAATTTAAATAAATCAGAGACCACGTTTAATCATCCTCCAAAGTTCATTAGAAATGTGTCATGTTTCTCTAATGCAGGCATGTCTAATATTTCCCGGCTGCTACTTATTTATTTAAGTAGCTCATCGATTGTCCCCACGTGGCTGAGTTGAGCCCGTTCCAGATCTGCTTCACAGAAAAATTTGTAAGCGCCGGGTATCGAACCTGGTACCTCTTAATCTGCAGCCAGATTTTTTGACCAATAAACCACAAAAAGCGGTCATTTAAAACTAATGGTAGGAAATATATATAAATACATAATGTCAGTGAATAATCTAAAATAAAAGTTCAACTCACCACCTCCGTAAGCACCTCGCCGCAAGCCACCATAACAAGAACAGTGGTCAGGTGCGACAGCGCGTACACCGTGTTAAAGACGTGTACGCCTGATGACGCCGCCGTATATTGGTGGGACAAGGCAAGCGATCGCACTATCAGGAAACTGTTGCGCACCGTGGCGTACAGCTGGCCCACGAAACACACCAGTAGCTGAGGGTTCACGCACGAGTTGTACATGCGGACACACTGACTCACGCAGGAGTGAAGCCTCCTCACGTGGTCTAGTTGATCACTTAGTCTCGCCTGGTCCTGTAACTGTTATTATTATTATTATTATTATTATTATTATTATTATTATTATTATTATTATTATTAGTAGTAGTAGTAGTAGTAGTAGTAGTAGTAGTAGTAGTAGTAGTATTAGTATTAGTATTAGTATTAGTATTAGTATTAGTATTATTATTAGCACCGCGTCTTACTACCCATTCGGGTTATACGCACTTACGCTAATGTGCAATGGTAGGGTGATTGTGAGATGAAATGGAGGACCTACTGTTTAACGTGGGATCCGAACCACGGTGGAGGCCTGGAATTCCTCACATTCACAAGTTGTGAATAATACACATCTTCTCAGAGGTGAAGGAAGGGTTTGGCAATCAGATAAATCTGTGCCGGGACCGAGGTTTGATCCCCGGACCCTCAGCACAGAAGTCTGACACCTTACCCCTAGATCACCAGGTCTCCTGTAACTGTATATTAAACATGGCAGTGGTTGTGGAACAGGACAAACTGACTCACACAGATCTCATTATCATACCTTGACTTAAAGTAAAATGTTTTAATTAATTATTGGAACCAGCCCTTTGGTATAGTGGTCATCGCACCCAGATAGATGGCCCGGGTACGATTTCCGGCTGGTACCATGGGTATGTTTTCCCGAAAGAGGAAATATCCCAACTGTCACCATTGTCTGGTTAGTTAGGTTAAGAATTTCTACTATTTACACACCCTCATATTTACTATCACCAATCATTTCATCTTATCGGTATATGGAAAGAGCTTCCATGGATAAAATGTACGATTAGTATATTCGGGAGTCCTTTGGGTAAAGGTACAGTACATTAGCACTGACTAATCTTTCCACAAACTGGGTTACAAGTGATGTAGCCCAGACATGCATATTCAAATTAAAAATAATTATTGGATATATTCAACGCGCATATTTTTAACTAACTAGATGTATCCCCCAAATCGCTTATAAACCAACTTAATTATATAATGTACACATCCGGCTGACCCCCAGTCTTTCAGCCGATAATTCATCACTGATAAAGGGAAAGCCCCTATTTAATACAAGATGACTACATCGACTAAAAATTGAGCCCAAGACCCTTAGCATAGTAAGTAGACGTTCTACAGATTGAGGTAAATGAATGCCATACAGTTAAATATTGCATTGAATATATTACCATACTTCCGTGGCGAAGACTGTCGACTGTTTGTCACTGAATTTGTTTGTAGCCACACAATTTTTTACAATAATTTTATTATGATAGAGTTCAAACCCTTTTATGGCTTCAAACTCTCTTTTCAAGAAGATTCTATTGGGATTCCCATTTTGTTTTTAACATTTTTAATATTAAAATGCCTTGCCAATTTGCCCTCGAACACGTGGGCATGATTGTTCCCTCTAGTGATTTTCAGAATCCTAAAATATTTTATTTTAGTAACTCTTATAGAACTCAGCCCTCTAGGGTGTTGTATTAACTCAAGATTTTCGGAATTTGATTTTTACCATAAAAGAATAACTAAAATTAGAGCTATTTGAGGAATACCCTTATCATTAATTACTAACTGTTTGTTTATTGTAAACTCCTCCCCAAAAATAATAATTATTAGTGAACAATCTTAATTTTTTCCTTGCTTTCCTTCTCACCATGCGTTAGGATTTTTTTAATTTAGCACCGCGTCTTACTACCCGTTCGGGCTATACGCTTAAGAACTAACTACGCTAATGGGTTAGGAATTGGTAAGGTTGAATTTAGAGGAAGTGAACCCGCCTTTGCGTGGAAGGAGAGTGGAAAACCATTTAGAAAAAACACCTCAGTTCACCCGACCAAGATTCGAACCTCAATCTTCCCATCCTCGGCAGTCTAGCTCAACATGAAACAAGTGCGTTAGCTAACTACGCCACCGAGGTGAGTTAAAATCCTGCTCATACCAGGAATCAAACCAAGGCTCCTTAGCTACATATGGAGAAGTTCTACATACTTAGAAAACAGGCGGACCTTTAGATATTAAATTTGTTTACTGTAATCACCTGTATACAAACATGATGTAATTATTTATTTTTTTAATTTGCAAACCATAATGGTATGTTCTTATGAATCTTCAGTGCTAGCCTGTTAAGATCTCAATTGTTGGCTAGCACTTTTGAAAATGAAAGTAAATGAAATGATATAATTTGTATTTACAAGCTAATTTTTCGTTTAAGTTAGTTGATACATTTTCAGTCTTCCATTTCTTAATTATTTATCATTATAGAATGAGAAAATGTGTAAGGTAACTTACTAACAAGATATTTAATTCCATCCATTGTTAGAACAAGTTTTTTCAGCGTGAATACGTCTGTTTCATGTTACAATAAATGTTATTTTTAAGGAGCAAAGAATTATAAATTTTTAGAATAAGACAACGTTATACCTGTGTTTTTGAAGTGAATTTCATAGTCCTTTTACTGTTGTAAGCCAGGTTGTGTTCCTCAATCACCCTCTGCAGTAGTTTCCGAACACACCTGAACCTTTGAACGTACACTTGACAAACCAGGGCGTACTGGGTGCAAAACGCGTACGGCAACACCTAAAAGAATAAATATAATCAAAATTAACAGCCGACCCCATCGCGCACCTGGCTACGAACATAGGGGTCCCTGGCTCGATTCCCGGCTGGTAATTTGGTTATTTTCCCGAATGGGGAACCATCCCAGCGGTCATAAGGGTTTGGTTGGTTAGGCATAAGTCATGATCATCTAATTTCATCGATACATAGAAAGACCCTCCACGGAAATGATGTACGATAAGTACATTCGGTATCCCAGAGGGGCAATATTATTAACATTAATAACACTTCAAAATGTGCTATAGTTGATTCACAACAGTTTTGGACCTTTCATACAAATGGAACATTAGGCAAATCGTTTCGTATTCATCCACTAATCAGATGTTTCATCTCGTTTGATAAATGATGTAAATCTACATTTCTCGAGCTATCGGAACTGTCCAAATTCGCCATGAATAAATTATATAATTGCTGTTGTCCTCACGCATTTCTTTATAAAAATATAATATGATAACAAAAGCCCAAGCGTTATGAAATGATTTAACTTTAGTAGAATATATAAGAGCGATATTCTTAAGGCTAGTGGATCTTTTTTTTTTTTTCACATTCCACATGATGATTCAAACGCTTTATGAGAGAGAAATGGCTGGTTAGCTTGACTAACATTTGATCGACAATCACCTCCTAATTGTTAATGATATAAATGAAATTGAGGCTAGAGACTAACATTTAATCTCTGATCAAGCCACTGATTATTGTTTCTGCAATTGGCCTTTACTCTCACCTTGGTGACGGAGAAAGCCAGGTAGGACACGTGGACAGCCGTCGGCACCATACCACCAGGCCAATCTTCTCGACTCAGATAGTTGGTGCAACAGTAAAAAAAGGTCAGGATGGCTGCCAGGATTGGTAGCGAGCAGCAGGACATGATGTAGGCTCGGCGGTGACACCCTGGTGACAGTCCAAGCTTCGAGTCCAGGCCCGATAATCGCGTCAAGGTAGATGACAGTTTGCGAGAGTGGTAGATTCCTATCAAGGATGTAGGCTCATATCAATTCACCATAAGAATGTTGTGTTCCTCAAATTGTCAAGGATTCAAGACGTATTGATTAATAAATTATAATTATAATATGAGTCGTGCATATTATTAAATCCACCATTAGGTCGGTAGACTACACAGGGCCGCCTGAATGGTTTCGTGCGTTCTAGGCAAGACTCAAGATTTTCGTAGCAGCTGTATTCTGCATGATAAAAATAAATCGCACTCCTTGCGTGACGCAAAATAATAATAGGTTGCCGAAATACTAGATAAAATAAAATAAATAAAAATTAATAAATATAACCTTCGCCCCTCCCTCCCTCCACCCCAATTATTCATCCCTTATTTAACGTGTGAAAAATTATCTCTTCCTTCCTTTCTTTCTTTTCTCTTAATATTTAAGGAAGATTTTAATTAAATATCACCCACTTCGGTGGCCGTATGATCTAACGCACTACTATCACAGTAGACTCTACTGACGATGACGGGGAGCTATAGGTTCGAATCTCCGTCGGGTGTACTGAAGGTGTTTTTTTTTTCAAAATGGTGTTCCACTCTCCCTTCACGCAAATGCGGGTACACTTCCTATAAATATAACATTCCTAATCCATAAAACCACTAGCGTAATTATTATATAAACGTATAACACAAACGGGTTGTAAGACGCGGTCCTAAAAAAAATTGACTTATCAAAATTATTAGTTGGACAAAGAAGCCCTGAATGTCATAAAACCATAAAAATTATTATATTATTAATAGATTTTTTAGATATTCTTAGTATTAGATAAGATATTTAGAAGTTATTTCTTTCTTTCTTTTACCCGCCTCGGTGGCGTAGTTGACTAACGCGCTAGTCGTGTTGAGCTCGGCCGCCGAGGACGTGGAGATCGTGTTTCGAATCTCGGTCGGGTGAACTGGGGGTGGTTTTCCCTAAAATAGATTTCCACTCTCCCCCCACGCAAATGCGTATTCACTTCCTCTAAATTCAACCTTCCCAGTTCCGAAACCATTAGTGTAATTAGTACTTAAGCGTATAACCCGAACGGGTAGTAAGACGCGGTGCTAAATATTATTTCTTTCTTTTTAAGTAATAATTATTAGCTTAATTAATTTGGAATAATTATATTTTTTAAACACTAAAATAATTACATTTTATTGGAATGCACCCTTAAGATCTTTGCGCAGCTAGGTGACCGCCTAAGTTCACCAAATGAACGGGCCTGTACTGGGCTACGTCGGTGAAGTTGCACACACCCTTTCTTACCTCAGCCCCCTTTACCTCTCACACACACAAACACACACACACACACACACAAACCTCGCATCCCCACTTTTAAGTAAACATATCATTCGATCAAAAATGTCGGCGGAGCAGTCCAGTATAAACGAAGAACAAACGATTACAACCATAAAAACATATATTTTTAAAAATGTAATGGACCAATTTCGTGAAGGTACAGTACATTGGCTCTAATTCAGCGTGATAGGATGGGCCGTTTGATGAAAAACTTTTTAAATTAAGAGGAAAAGTTGCCATTAAATTTCAGGACACCCTGAACAGATATTTAAGAGCTGTTGATATCACCATGTGGAAAATTAAACTTATGTTTTTACTGAAGCAATTATTTTGGCAAAAAAAAAAAAGTTTCGCTATGAAATTTCAAAAACACTTATCTTTTCTCGCGTTCCAAAGAATAGGCTAAGAAAAGGCGGATGCTCCCCTCCCCGTATCACCTCGTTGGTCTATTCGCCAGCTTACACTAATAATACAGGGTGATCCAAAAGTCACGCAACACAAAGAAAAAACTTATATTTTGTGCCATATAATAATATATACATCTATTGTAAACCAAACAATAATAAGTTTAAGGATTGTGAGTGGAAGGTAACTTTAAAGTTTTAGCCTCTAAGCCCTATGTTTCCCGAGGCTAGACCTGGTTTTTAACTAATTTGAAAAATCTAATCAATATTTTAAAATTCCTGCTTCAAGGTGCACACTTTCTTGCACATTTGCTACCAATTTTAAAATCTCAGATCCCTGCATGTGGTAGACATTACGAAATGCTCATGATCAGGGCCCGGATTTTGATGATAATATGTCATCTTTTTTTTTTTTTTTTGCTTCATCACATACAATGCTCATAGTTACCTCAACTTTGTTCATGAACCCATGATTGTAGGGATGTATATTTTATCAGTCGTGTTTTGGTCATTATTTATCATTATGGAATTTTAGGTCATATTTTCTTGGTTTCAGTCCTTTTAAAGTTATTGCTAGGCCTTTAGAGGAACTTTAAGTCATATTTAGCTATTTTAAGGTATTCATGTTTAGTAAATATGTTTTAAAATACTATTGGTATTTTATAAATGCATCCATTTTTCCGACCTACAGTTGTTGGAATGAGAAGCTGATGTTGGCAATGAACTTTGTAACCTCTTTGCTTGTGTGGTTGTAAAATACACGTTCATGGTGATAATGCAAATAAGCTGGAGAGGGCTGCGTAAAAAGGGGGTAGCCATTATTTCTAAAGCACATATTATTATTAAATCATTATCACCCCTATATTTAGAATAGCAAGAACTTAGTTGTTAAAGGCTTCATTGCATGGATAATGTTTAGTTTACATTTGCAAAGTATGTGTTTTATTTAGTCGTGTGCATTCATCCCGACTTTTTGTTCATATATTGATGGTCATTTTTTTAATATACAAAGTCATTTTTTATAATTTTTAGATCATTTTGTAGGTCATTTTTTTAATTATGTTTAGGTCATCAAAATCCGGGCTCTGCTCAGGACAGACAAACTTTTCTTTTTTTATATAGAAGAAGAAAAGGATAGATGTCATTCAACTCAGAACACCGTTGCTGTGAATCTGATAGAGTATTTATATAGAAGAAGAAAAGGATAGATGTATGTCAACTCAGAACACCGTTGCTGTGAATCTTACAGAGCAAAGCTAGTGCTGAATATACCTGCAATTAATGTGATGCTCCCTTCCACAGCTTGGGCGATGCAGCTGAGCTGCACAATGATACTGTCGGCAATCTTAGGAAGAGAAAATCTGTCTCCATCAGCGCCTCCGTTCAAGCGCCTGGCCTCTTTCACCCATACCTGGGGCAAACATATCGCTTGATAAATGTTGCCTGACTTTATCTGGGGTTGAACTGGATCAATACTAAGTAGTATAACTATAGCTACCATAACATAGTTGTCTTTCATGTAGGAGGTAGAGAGGCCTTATCCCAAGCGTCTTAACTAACGTTTACGTTTATCAGGGAGCTGTTTTCCTGCCTTTCTCCAAATTAATTCTGTTGAAATTCCTAAAAGTCCCCTATCCCCCTTTTTTTCCTTTTTTTTTTATAAGAGGATAAAGAATGGTTCACTAATACCCAGAACACTAGCACCAAAGTGTAGCAATAAAAATAAAAATGAGACTATTATAAAATCTTACTATTTAAATAGAAACATACTGGTAATAAGATGGATTTTTATTTTTTGAAGCTATAGTGGAGCACTTAAGATTAAACATACAGACTTCCAATTAAAACCTTTTTCTTGAAAATAAAATAAATTACAACCTGTAGTTGTTCACTTTATTAATGAATGCCATTTATAAAATGTAAGTATCACAGTGAATGAAAAGAAAGATTATGTGAGTTTCAAGGTTGGCTAAAATCCATGAATTTTTTTTTTTCAATATTTAAAAGGGGGTAAACACACAGGAAATACACAGAATTAACTAACTAAAAGTTGACCTCGGTTGTCTTGGGTGAAGGTGCTAGTCTCAGGACCCGATGTTCATGGGCTCTAACCCAGCTGAGGTCGACGTATTTTTCTTGAACGATAAAAATCCTCCGCACAACTTTGTTTCGGAGGGGAAGTAAAGTCGTTGGTTCACTGTCAATTGTGGCATGTAAAAGATCCCTGGACGGTATGTGAAAATACTTTTCCCGGGAAAATTGGTAGGCCTTTTTCGTTTTCGCTCATAGAAATTCAAGTGCGCTTATATAATCAATCTCTTCAAAAAGTGCAAGTTAAATACTTCAAATAAATGAAAAAAGTCCTTAAAAAAATGTGTCAAAGGCATAGTTACTCTTGATCAGAAACTTTTTAAATGGAGAGGAAAAGTCTAGGTCAGATTACGCGACGCTCATGAGAGATATTCTAAAACTATTGCTACTATTATGCAGAGTCGCTCAGAGGGAGGAGGTAGGAATGAGGCAGTTAGCGCCAGGTCCTATTAAGCGGGTTGTCCAACCAACCAACCAAAATATATTTATTTTAGAAAATTAAAACATGGTTTCACGTTTTCTTAAGGTTCCTAACATTGCAATCGGTGTCGATAGCGTCGGGGATCACGCTTTCATTAAGATATATTTAATTAAAAACCGATTGCGTTCAACCAAAGATGAATACTAGACTAAACAATTAGCAAATTTAGAGCATTGAAAATAATTTTGTAAAGGATATAGATTTTGAGGATATGATTGATGAGATCGCCGCCATGAAGGGAAAACTATTTTCAATTGATGCGAAAATAAACTCACTAACTAATTCAATTAAAAAATAATGTAGATAAGTAACTGAAGGAAACGTTTTATAAAGTACACATCTTAAATGGTTTTGGCGTAAAAACTTAGACATAAATAATATGACCTTAACTCTCGTTCACGCGAAGGAGAAGGCGAGCTAATGGCAGTATTTTTGCATTTTTTTATATCAAAATATTTTGTTGTTAAAAAGAAAACAAATAACTATCCAGTATAATCACAAGGCTTAATTTTCTTCACATGGTGATATCAACATTTCTTAAATATCTTTCAAGTGTTTCCTGGAATTTAGTGATAGCTTTTATTTTCATTTAAAAAGTGTATTATCTAATTACGCTATGCTCAGTCATGACAGATATATAACAACTGTTGATATCACCACGTGAAGAAAATTAAACTTGATGTTTCTACTGAGGCAATATTCTATTTATTTATGCCTAAAAACATGTTGCTATGAAAACTGCAAAAAACACTGTCATAAACTCACGTTTCCTACAATCTCACTTTAATAATATATTGTGAGCTGGGGGTGAAGGGGGACCGGAAGGAACAGGTCAGGACAGACCTTTGTGGAGGTGGTTTGTGCGGTTAGCGCGTGGGTCTCAAGCCCTGTGATCACCGTTAATCATCATAAATGTTACCTTGTAACAGAAGAACCCGCTCCCAACAGATAACAGCACAGCCAAGACACAAGAGTAGATAAGTTTCGGGTAGGAGAGACTGAAACGGCAATTGGTGTGAGGCGGCTTCGCTGAAACTTGCTCGCACGACAGAGGGTGCAGTCCGAACAGCCAAGGGACGCCGATGTGAGAGCCGAGGGCTCGACACAGGGTGTGACATTCCGTCCACTGTCGGACTCTGCTTCTTATTATGGCTAGAGTGTGGTTCTCGTCAAAACTCATTGCTGGTTGCAAACAAGTAAACAACTCCCTAGTAGATCAAACAATGACTACATTTTAATGATGACAAACTCTTGTTTATATTTACTAAAATACACTTATAAATTAATATAAATTTGTATATTATTATTGTTTGGATAGCTTTAAAATGTGGATTTAATAACATAAAGTTGACAAAGAGTGTGACAAATGAAGACAAAAGAAGAAGAGTAAGTGAGAAGAGAACCATCTTGCATGTGAGTCTTGGGTGCAAGGCAAACTGGATTGGACACATCCTTAGGAGGAACTGTCTTCTGCAAGACGTCATAGAAGGCAAGGTTGAGGGAAAGAGGAGCTTAGGAAGAAGGAGGATTCAAATACTGGATAACTCGAAGAAAAAAAGAAAATTAGGAAGCTGAAGGAGGAGGCATAATTGACGGTCTAAGTTCACTGACAAAAGGAATGAACTTGTTGTAAGATAGAACACTAAATATAATTAATAATAATAATCTATTTATATAGTATTGTGGCCGTCTTATTTCCTATTTACATGTTTATAATTCCTTTACCGGAACTAATTCCACCCCTCACATCAGGGTCAATCACTCAGCACACACCCACGTCATTGGATACGTGTTTATAATGTCGAGTACATTTATATCTTGATTTTTTTAACAGTCGACATTGATAATATTTTACTAAATTATTAGTGTTATTACCCGCCTCGGTGGCGTAGTTGTCTAACGCGCCAGTCGTGTTGAACTCGACTGCCGAGGAAGGGGAGATCGAGGTTCGAATCTCGGTCGGGTGGTTTTTCCTAAATGGTTTTCCACTCTCCTTCCACGCAAATGCGGGTTCACTTACTCTGAATTCAACCCTCCCCATTCCTAATCCATTAGCGTAATTAGTACTTAAGCGTATAACCTGAACGGGTAGTAAGACGCGGTGCTAAGTATTATTATTATTAGTGTTATTTTATAGGGTTTGATAATTTCTATCAGAAGTGACAGCTGCATTTCATATCTCTACGTATGAATACGGGAAAGTAGATCTATTGACTATAAACTTAGAGTAAAATAAGTCATATTTGGAAAGACAAAGATAATTTGATCATCACTTTGGCAGCAGCTCCTCAAAATATCGAATACGATCAATTTGAAATTAATTCTTATAGCTACACTTAGCTTTTTTTTTTTTACTTTACTATTTTATATCTGATTTGTTTTAAATCGTCTTTTAAATTTTATCTTACCTCTAAATTTCAACTTTTGATAGGTAGTTTGTTTCCGCTCACAATAAGTATTGAACTTTTACTAACAATTATTATTTTATTTATTCTTTTCCTGACAAAAAATTATGTCAAGTGCTTGATTAAATTTTGAACACTCCACCCTTAACATAATGTGACATTGAGGTAATGACATGAGTCGCCCATATGGGAAGGCCAAACAGATCATATCGTTAAAAATATATATATATATATATCGCGTGTGAGGGGGTTTGTTTGAAGTTAGCCGCATGGGTATCGCCATATCGCCCTGTCGTAATAGTTTATGGCTAGCAAAGTACCGTTAGTGTACATATTTGTCTAATGTGTATAAATATGGACTTGTACGACTTTTATAATATCATGTGTAAACAATCCTTGTTTAGCTTGTCACAAAATAAAAATACTTTATATTATCCTTTAATAAAATTGACCACTTCTGTGGTCTAGTGGTCAGAGTTTCTGGTGACAGATCCAAAGGTCCTGGGCCCGATCCCAGGCACTTCCAAAATTTATCTGTGAAACAGTTGGTCTGGAGCGGGGACAAACTCATCCTCGTGAGGACAAATGAGGAGCTACTTTAGTAAAGAAGTAGCAGCTATGGTTTAGAAAACTGATATTAATGGAGGCTGGGGTTGTTTTGTTGACCACATGACACCCTCCATCCACAAATATTGGCACTGTCATCGCTAAGAGGTGTCCACGGCCGTTCGGTCGGTTTAGTTCCCTTGCGTTCTTACACAAGGAGTTTTTATCATTATTATCAAATATATTATTTATGTTGTCAACATCCCTTTTTCCCAACTAATACAAAGTCTAGAGCGATGAATAAGTTATCAGTGGATAGGATTTTTTACCGATTTCTGACATAGCATACTCAGTTTAAGTTAAAACACATTGTTTGCTTAAAATTTAAAGTTAAAAGAAAAATCAACAATATTTTTGTATCAATTACGGAAAATAAACTCTCTTTGCTATTTTGTATATACACTTCGTTGAGTATTTAATTTCAACAACCCAATAAAAGACATAATCTTTGGTGGGGGGGAGGGGGAG
>CABFWO010000481.1:24081-47858 GCA_902155825.1 Timema genevievae
GTTATACGCACTTACGCTAATGTGTAATGGTAGGGTGATTGTGAGATGAAATGGAGGACCTACAGTTTAACGTGGGATCCGAACCACGGTGGAGGCCTGGCATTCCACACATTCACAAGCTGTGATTAATACACGTCTTGTCAGATGTGAAGGAAGGGTTTGGCAATCAGATAAATCTGCGCCAGGAACGAGGATTGAACCCCGGGCCCCCAGAACAGAAGTGTGACACCTTACACCTAGACCACCAGGTCAGCAAGCAGTATTTTTTTCCTTTACTTTAAAATACTCGCTTGTGAACTAAAGTGTATTTGATGGATTAAATAGACAAGCTGTTATGGTTGTTAAATAAGGTGACAGCCGTATCTGAATATAATATTTTTTTACTTGAAATATTAAGACTATGTTCGGTTTCCGTGTCCAGGTGTCATTTCTCAATTTAAATAATATAAAGTGTATTATTGATTTTTGCTAGAATTTCTTTCTGATAAAAGGTTGAACATGAAGAATACGTTTACCAACTTTTTTTTTTATCACTGTGTTTTACGATCCGCTCGGGTTATTCACTTATGTACTAATCACACTAGTGGTTTTAGGGATGAGAAAGGTTATATCTATAGGAAGTTTACCCGCATTTTCGTGGAGGCAAAGTGAAAAAAATTGCAAACACCACCCTCAGTACACCCGACTGAGATTCGAGCCTCGACCTCCCCGTAATTGGGACTCTAGTCTACTGTGAGCGTAGCACCATAGACCACTAAAGTTGGCCATCGACTTATCCGTATCAGAAATTTATTTAAAGGGGAAGTAAAGCCATCAGTCCCTTTTTAATTGGGCCATGTTTAAGAACCCTGGAAGGTATGGGAAAATACCTTTCCCATAAAAATTGGTAGACTCTTTAACGCACGCTAATAGAAATCTGGTGTGGAAGTTAACGGGAACACCCATAATTCCTGAACTACCCTAGTATATGAGATTTCTACCAGATTGTGTAGGTAGCACTAACCAACCCGCCGGACGGTTGAGTGTGTGCCAAGATTCGGATGGATAGAAAATAACATCAACTGGGCTTCGGATTGTTGACTTAAGAAGTTATTAGTTTAGATATTTAGTAGGAATATAATAATATAATATTTATAATACTTTCAGTGGAACCCCCAAAACATCCTTTGTCATTACGTCCCTCGTTCACTCTCAGTGAAATTCTTGTTTTGATATGACCAATATCGGTGACCTGGTGGTCTAGGGGTAAGGTGTCAGACTTCTGTGCTGAAGGTCCGGGATTCAATCCTCGGTCCCGGCACAGATTTATCTGATTGCTAAACCCTTCCTTCACCTCTAACAAGACGTGTATTAGTCACAACTTGTGAATGTGTGGAACGCCAGGCCTCCACCGTGGTTCGGATTCCACGTTAAACTGTAGGTCCTCCATTTCATCTCACAAATCACCCTACCATTGCGCATTAGCGTAAGTGCGTATAACCCGAACGGGTAGTAAGACGCGGTGCCAATAATAATAATAATAATAATAATAATAATAGATATGACCAATAACCTGTTGGACGTCACTGGCTGAACTTCGTCCCTTCTCATACTTATATGTGTAAAAATAAACGACTGTACAATAGTTTTTAATAATCAAACCTTATTCTTAAATTCTACTTTCTCTTATATAGTTTTATAGTCATGAACATTTTCTAACCTACCTACTCACTTCAGACCCGCCTCGGTGGCGTAGTTGGCTAACGCGCTAGTCGTGTTGAGCTCGACCGCCGAGGACGGGAAGATCGAGGTTCGAATCTCAGGTGGTTTTTCCTAAAATGGTTTTCCACTCTCCTTCCACGTAAATGCGGGTTCGCTTCCTCTAAATTCAACCTTCCCCATTCCTAATCCATTAGCGTAATTAGTACTTAAGCGTATAACGCGAACGGGTAGTAAGACGCGGTGCTAAATATTATTATTATTATTATTATTATTATTATTATTATTATTACTCGCTTCAGTAGCCGAGTGGTCTGAGGCGTCACACACGTGTAAGACTGGCCTGCTGATGATGAGGAGATCGGGGTTTGAACCCTGGTCGGGTCTACTGTGGGTGGTTTTCCTAAATGTTTTCCCACTCTTCATCCACCCAAATGCGGATAGATCACCTTTCTCCTATTAGAGTAATTGTCACATGTTCGTAACTTGAACAATTAGTAAGACGCGATGATGATGATGATGATAATGATGATGATGATGATAATAATAAAAATAATACTAATAATAAATCTTGACGTTCTACGTGCCCCCAACTCAAAAAAGTAGGTCTTACATTTCTCCCTATCACCATATATGTCTGTCAGTCTTTCTGTTCCAAAGTCTACAGTTGATGGATTTTAACCAAATTCGATATTTATAACTATCAGTCATACATTGAGGTGTTTTGTTTTTTTTTTTCATTCTAGCCCTCAAACTAAGGCTACTTTACTAATTGTATTGTAATTTAATTTTTTCTAAAATGTATCCAACGCTTTTGTTCATAATTGGTATTTGGGTAGCATTTTACATTATAAATAAGATTTTATATTCATATATCATTTTTTTTTAAATATATCATTTGAGGCGTACTGATGATTAATTTAGGAAGATTTATAATATTTACGAAATGGCTTTAGCAATTTCGTTCAAAATTTATATATGATGATTGTTTCATAACATTATCAAAGTAATGTTTTTTTTAGTAAAAATTATTAATGGGTAGTTTAATGTTTACCTTATTTTTGAAAATGTTGTCATAAACTATAAAAGGTTTTATGAGAAAGTATGTACTGTACTATTTTATTGTTCCAATAATTTAAGAATTCAGTCTGTTGTTTGAGGGACTATTACTTGAAGGGAGTATGCATGAAGTATATGTATTTGACATTAGCGCAAACTGTTTGTGACTTTCTAAATGTAGCGTATATAAAATATCTCCCTCGTGAACTGACACAGAGCACCCATATAATATACCCTTGGGCCATTCCCCAATATAAATACGTATTATAGCAAATAACCTACATGACTGATGTCAAGAGGACACGAGATAACTTGAGGGGAAGAATGTTATTTTGTTTCACACATGACAAGAATATAGCTTACAGTATAGTAAGTTCCTGTATTCTTGGCACTTGTATAAGATGTATATTCGACAACCATTATTTATAAAAGGTATTTGCCTGTATTAGAGAGTTGTAAAAATGGACATCATCTGTCTAAGGTAGCAACTTTAGAACCTTCCCCTTTGCGTATGGAAGTATGAAAGGCATAATCGTATTATTTCTGTATTGTACTAGTTTTTTTGTTTTAATTTGATTTTTAAATAATAGTGTTACTGGTTTGTAACTGCCGTGTGTTGATACAGATGGCGCTGGTAGCGGTAGAAGCTTGCAACTTCAAAATGAAGGCCATCGCTAAGGCACATGGCTAAGATGTGTTGTAACACTCCTTGTTTAACTTTATTTTACGATGCTAATTTCAATATAATGGCTCAAGTAAAAATTGTCAGTGAAGGAAAAAGAGTGGTTCCACTGTAGTAGGTATGTTCAAATCGTTATTATAAAAAACACTACTAGAGACGTACTATTCTACATTCTTCCTGGTAGGCCATGGGAAAAACAAAAACTAAACAAGTATGTTCAAGCAATAAACAGAAAGAAGTAATTCTAGCATTATATTTATCTCAACTCTTTCTCAATTATTAGTAATGCCAAGAACTAAAGCTCATCATCTATGGTATGGGTGTAGATGACAGCTATGAGCTATCAGAAGGTTATTTATTGCAAACATTGAATAAAAGCTACTAATGTCAACCTATTAGTCCAAGTCTCTTGTACCATAAATCAGATGATGCTACACTGGAACTAGCAACATCAGCATATGCCTTTTCATGAGGTGAAAGAACCACTATATACACTTTACCAGATCGAATGGCAGCTGTCACAGAAGTATTGCCTTTATAAAGGGTAGCTTTCCTTTCTTAAAACACAATTCTAAGCCCATTAGCGTCCATTTTCTAATTAAGAGCAAATTAGATTGCAATCCAGTAACAATTAGTACGGTGAAAGGTTTTATAAAGTTCTGATTATATAGTTGATTCACAAACGTGGTGTGTATCCCCAATTTATTCAGCATACAACACTGATCATGAATTGGCAACTTTTATATTGATAGACTTTGATAAGCCTCTCTTATTTGAGACCAGACTAATGTTTCTATCATTGAATATACTATGTTCAGTAGCTCCAGAGTCTGGCCAACATACAGATCCATCCCATTTAGCTGCCGACGTTTACAAAAACTAAAGTCATCATCACTAGCTTGAGCTACATTTTCTTTAAGTGTCGAAATCTTTTGCTGCTTTTTGCCTTTTAATTTAGGAGAGTTCAAAGTATGGTGACCGGCTTTAAGATATAAAAAAATACTTATTGACTTTCTTTGGAATTCTTTATTTACAATTCAGACATTTTTATTTGAAAGGTTTTAATTTTGTGGCTTTACATTCAGTAATACTAGATAGTGATTGGCTGCATCTATCAATACCTTCATCTTGGCGTTTGATCTGCTCATCAATATTGTAAGCGCATTTTCACTGAAGCCAAATTGAGATTATCAGAAGATATCGTCTCGATGGCAGTGACAATAGCTTAATTTTCTGATGGCATCGTCAATAAAAGATGGCAGTCAACATCTAATTCTTCAAGGTTGGCTCCCGATCATTTTAATTCCCAAATAGTTTGATCAAGCCTAATAAAATATACTTCAATTATCTCTAAAAGGGATTTAATTTAATCATTAACAAGGTTTTAGGTAATAAAAGCTGATTAGCAATAGTTTCGCCTATTATAATAGAATACACAAGAGAACTGTAACCCCCTCGCCCCCCCAAAAAAAACACTAATATTCCTGGATTACTCCAAAGCCTTCTATTGTGTTGCTCACACTCTTAAGTGGAATTTTAAGAAGATGGGAGTACCAAAACATATGGGTGTTTTGCTTAAATTATTGTACACAAAAGGAAAGAGAAGAAGAAGAGACCAAGTGGTTTCCAAATTGGAAAAGGAGTTGTAGAATGATATATACTCTCTGCAGATTTGTTCAACTACTAAAGAGAACCAAAAATTAGAGAGATGTTGGGATGGAGTAATTTGATAAAGGGATTCAAGTAGGAGGGCGGAGGATAAATAACATCAGATATGCAGATGACACAACACTCATGGTACGAAATGGTGGGGCTCTAAAGAAACTACTAGAAAAGTGTCTATAGAAAGCCTTAGTGCTGGTTTAAAGTTAAACCTTAATAAGACTGTGATCATATCAATTGTGGATGAGTAAAGTATATTTTTAAATGAAAAGAATCTTAAGATAGTGGACAAGTACAAATTTTTGGGAGCAACAATTTCAAGATTAGGATAATGGATGTATAAAATTAAAAGAAGGGTAATTTTGGGAAAGGCACTCATGGGAATCCTTATAAAATTATAAAGGATATGTAAACTTCAATCAAAACAAAAATAAAACTTATTCAGGCTATGATTTTACCAATTTTTCTGTATGTAAGTGAGATTTAGACTTTAAGAAGCTAAGAGAAAAGAAAGTTATACGGTTTTGAACTGTGATCTTGTATATGGTTATTCAGAATAGAGTTGATTGAGAGAAGACCAAGGACATCAATCCAAGGTCATAGCCAGCCAATAATTTCGGGGGGGAGGGGGGCACATACCCCAATTTCGGAAGGCTAGAAAAAAATTATAAATAATAAAAAGTTCTAGAAGCGGTCTGAACTGTTTTTTATGCAATTTAACCCCCTAATTGCCGAAGGCTAGGAAGAATTCTAAATATTAAACACCTCTAGAAGCTATTTAAAGTGTGTGTTTTTTATGGCAACATAGCCCCTAAATTATAAATATTAAACAACTATAGAAGCTATCTGAAGTGTATTTATGGCAACATAATACCATAACTGCCTAAGGCTTGAAAAAATTCTAGATACTAAACACCTCTAGAAGCTCTCTCTGAAGTGCTTTTTATGGCAGCACAGCCCCCTAATTTGTACTTGTACCTTAATTTTGATATTGTTTGATTCATAAATAAATCCATATATATTTTGTTCATAAAATTTCAGGGGTTTTTGAACCCCCAAACCCTCCTGACTACGGCCTTGAATCAATCCTCGAGGAAATAAATCCAGATTGCTCGTTAGAAGATGGAGCCACCAATCTCAAGCTTTCTTATTTTGGACACATTATAATATGACCATTCTCCTTGGAAAAATATAAATTTTTGAGGATAGTAGACGGTAACAGAGGGAGAGGGAGGAAAATAGCACTGGTCAACAAATTGAAGCTTTTTTCTGGATCTGGTTTGTAAATGGATGAATATAGCTAATTTTCGGGTGCTGAATTCAGTGGAAAAATCAGATTCGCTCTATTACGTCACATTTCCAAGATACACAGCACTAATACAAAGACAATAATACGACATTAGCAACTATTTACCATTTTAAATACAAACAAAACATAGCCCTCAGAACTCACCTATGTTTTATTAATAGCGTAAAAAACTAACGTAAACCAACAAAAGCAATAAAATAATCCACATTAAGCCATGATATTATTATTTACAAAGTTTAATGTTATTTTTCTTTGACAAAATGGTATGACGATGCTTTTCTTTTGTAAGGTGTTTCATCAGTCTCCCTAAAAAGAAACCAACAGTAATCGTCCATCATCGAAGGGTTCCAGTATCCTTGGTAACGATGCTTCATGGTCGGGATATCTTGGTGAAAGCGTTCACCCTGTTCGTCACTAACAGCACCACAATTTTCTGGGAAAAAGTTAAGATGCGAGTGTAAAAAGTGAATTTTTAGTGACATTCTACACCCCATGTTCTTGTTGTAGTTGTCCAGTAGACCACTCACTATGGAAACATATTTATCGTCTCTTCTGTTGCCCAAAAAGCCTTAAACAATGGCTTTGAAAGTTGACCAAGCAGCTAACTCGATATTTGTAAGCTTAGCATCAAAGGTTGGATCTTTCAACAATGCTCTAATTTGTGGCCCAATAAATATGCCTTCTTTTAGCTTTACTTCGCTCAACTTGGATGTTTTTTTTTTTCAAATGATTAAAGGCCTGATCTTCTTTATCAATAGCTTTTACCAAGTTCTTCATCAAGCCTAGCTTTATATGAAGTGGAGGCAAAATTACTTTACTCGGCTCAACCAATGGAGTAAATTTCCCATTTTCCTTTACAGCAATGTATAATTTCCTCATAAGCCATTCCTTGACTTTGTAGTGGTTCTTGGTGTCTCAGCTGTCCCACAAGCACGAAAAACAACAGTATTTTGTGAATCCAACCTGTAAACCTGTAAGCAGTGTGACAGCTTTTAAATCACAGCATATATGCCACTCATAATCTTTATATTTGATTCCCTCCATCAGCAAAGCCATACTTTCATAAGTTTCCCTCATGTCCACCGCATGCACCAGAGGCACTGATGAAAGTTTGTAGCAATTATGCAATAGCACTGCTTTTAAGATTGCTTTAGATGAATCAATAAATATTCTCTACTCATGTGGATTATGTTGAACACCCAACACTATCATCAAACCATTCACGTCTGTGCAAACACACATTGAATTCTTCATTTCAAAATATCCAGACAAACAGCTATTTCTTGTTCTAAAACTTGAAATCTTTGTACCTTGCTCTATAAGGTTCCGTTGTTGCAGTTTATATCCCAACACCTAAGCTTTCTGTTTAGAAGTTTTCAAATCACGGACCAAATCGTTCAGTTCCTTCTGTTTTATGAGGTGAGGCGAGCTGTCAAGAGTTTCAGGGATGTACTCTTCCAAAGGTCGTGGATCTTCTGATTCACTTTCCTCTGATGGTTCTGATGCAGTGGTTTTCAAGTGACAAGCACCAACAGGTAAGCCTTCCCCAAGAGGCACAGGCATATGAACTGAAGAAGCATTAGGATATTTAATTGTATGTTTAGTTTTACTGGAATGTCATTCAATATTTGTCAGGCAAAAATAACAGTCCATATGATCTTTTGGCTCGCACCAAACCATTGGAACAGCAAACGGTATGGCTCGGCGGCTTCCTTTCATCCATTCTATAAGGGCAGTTGTGCAGGTTATGCAAGCAATATGAGGTGCAAATGGTTCATCCTGATCTCCAAGAGCACACTCAAAGCACAACCATGAATTTTAGCATTTCCATTATGCTAAGAACACTGTACTAACTATAACCTAAAAATATCAAAACGTCTCACTAGCTCACACAGGAAAAGCAAACACACACAATAACACAAACCAAGGTATCAATAAAGAGAACTATACAAAATAACTAACACCATCCAAGTTTCAACACGCACTAAACAGCAGGGCTAACGTGGCTAGCTGAGTCACTTCTAACGGCAAATGGCAGTACCATTCGCCTTCAACTAAATAGCTCTGCCATCTAAAGACTATTTTTAGAACTTCTTCCATCATGGAAGAGACTTATAATAAAAATAAAAAACAAAAAATCTAGGTATTTTGAAAAATCCTACTGCTAAGAATATCTCCATATCATCTCTGCTCCATATGTATCACTATGGATCACATACGATCTATATTCCACTAAAAATTAACTACTGACCAACTTGATGAAACAAAAGTTTACTCATAAAAAATAATCTTAATAAGTCGTAAATCAATGGCATATGATTGCGTTGTTGTACTACCGTAATAAATTATTATCAGTCACTAATAGCAAGCATATTGTTCTTAAAGCATGTTAAAAACAAACAACTATTGTTTGCAGTTGGGTCCCCTTTGGCCCTTTCTGGCACATTTGATTGATCTATAATAAAATTAAGATTTTTAATTGGGATAAATTTATCATAGTTGAATATCACTATGAATTTTTATGTGACTGTACCTTTTGAAGTTTTGGAAGCGATTTTTATTTTATTTATTTCCAACTACCAATGTTTTATTTATTTAAAGGCTTTATATAAAGCACACAAAAATACCTGGAAAAAGAGAGGATAATATTTTCATCTCAATAAATTTCGAATAACTTGGTACAGGTTTCTAATCATAATAATTAATGATTATCATTACGAACCAAATATGTTTTTGGTGTTTTCGGCTGTAGTGCAGTGAGTGGCAAAGGCCGAACTTTAGCATACATTTTACACCTACTAATTGAAAATCCAGCATTTTAGTTCGTGCCACAGATGCGTCTTTGTTATTGAAATGTGAAATCTGCCAACCTAAACGACCAAAACTTTTGGTGTAACATAATTTAGCACATTATTTTTGTTTTCTTCTACATTGCTACAGCAAATTTTAAATGTTTTGAACTATGTATTTTATAAAAAGAGTTGATTACTAAAAATCTTGTAGCCAAATAACTAAGAAATACTTTAACATATATTATTATAGTTCATGGATAAAGCTAGTACAGTAGTTTATAGTCTTCACCCATTCCAAGAAAGACAACATTATATAGGCCTTTTGGTTATAATGTGATGTTTGTTTTTATTATCTTTACATGAATGTGTGTTTTTACTCTCTTTACATGATTAAAGATTACTATGCACTGTTCAAAACAGAAAAATAATTTTGATGAAGAAGTTTGGGATGATCTATCAAGTTTGCCAGCTGACCCTCCCAAAAAAAGAGAAATATGCCAGAGGTGCAGGTAAGGTATTGTTAGGTGATCCTTTTTACTTTGTATTTTTGGAACAGCCTCAATGAAATCACTGAGGAAAGCCGGAAAAGGTAGTTGTTACTTAAATGGCACCTGATAGGCCTACATTTTATAGTATTTTTTATATTCATGTTAATATACACTCAATAAATTAGGTCCAGAAAATTTAGCAATATAGAGCATTAATTTGATAGGATACATTATATGAAAGTAGGGAACTATCTTACACACAGAACCAAAAGGTAAATAAAAATACTCGGAAGGGTTGACAAATACTTGTCACTGGATATGATGATGTGGATGGTTGCTAGAATTTGCATATAGGTAAACGTTTTAGAAACCGACTTTACTAACCTTAGAATCCCATCATTATCGTACAGTGATTTAGTGCTATCACTACTTATTTTCAAGTCAAAATAAACGCATCATACAATAAATTAAATTCATCAAACTACAAAACACAAAGGATCAAGGTCTTATAAAACCTGTGTAGACACAATTTAAACGTATATGTAAATGTTTTTGTAATGGCTGGAACTATTTAGTTTTTAATACAAATGAAAGAAATAAAAATATTTGTACTGAACCAATTTTCAACAATCTTAGCACAATTTTTTCTGGTGTTCCCTGCAAATCTATTAATACCTACTATTGGTACACAAATCTGATTTCTACTTCTAAATAACATAACGTAACATCCAAGATGCAACAATCTGTCATGACAGCTAATTGTTGACTTACCATTGTAGGCATAGGTCGAAGAAGGGGAGACTCACTTTCCTCCCTGGCAAGTGGGGATGAAATTGTTCAGGCACTACAAATATATTTTAAATGTGATAGCATTATAGGGTTAAAAATTTAAATTGATCCATGTAAATTCCAAATTTTGTAAATTTACTTAAAAAATAGGGGACAAAGCTCAGAGATGGATGGTCACCTTTACTTAGAATGGATGGCATGATTAATTATCTTTAATTAAAGATAACAATTTTAATTATCTTTAATTAAAGATAACAATTTTAATTGGCTAGACATTAATTTTGTTAAAATGTTTCTCAATCTTCTTAGTTCAAAAGGACATTGCTAAGATAGACACTCTTAAAATATAGGTTATGTCGGAAGCCTTAAGGATAGGTAGCTTAAGAATTTTATTCTAAATATATCCGCCATTTATAAATTTCCAAATTCTCTCCAATATTGGATTTATAAAATAAGGAGCGTCATTAGATTGGGCCATAGGTCATTTGTCTCTCAAAGTAAAACTAGAAAGTCAAGATGAATTTACAACCAGTTTCTATTTGTATTGCCATTTGAATGCAGAATGTACAACCATTAGGCCTACTTATGTTATTCTTTATCGTCTAGTACCGAATAGGGTTGATGCGTCTTGAAAAGCCTGGGAGTTTTAAAACATGGGCCTAACTGGAATTTTCAGATATGTCGTGCAATAATATTTCTAGTTCAACGTATAAGAACTTAATAACGTGTTGGTTATTAATTTTATCTCCAATTCTCACTGTTTTGAAAAGCGCACTGATACATTTGTTTTTAATAATACTTGTGTCAATAATTTCAGAAAACAGTGTAAAAAAAGCTAGAGCTAGCAAAACTCCCAGCGATTGTACGGGTGAACATTTTAATTGATGGGCAATGCCCGCTTTGGTGGTTGGATGGTCTAGGGCATCACTCTTGCAACAAACTTGACTGCCATTGTTTAGGGGGCCGAGCTTCAAATCCTGATCAGATGTATCGAGGGCAGTTTTTTTCTCAATGATTTTCCATTCTTCCTCCATGCAAATGAGGGTACACTTCCTATAAATTCAATCTTACTCATCTTTATCACATCAGCTTAATTATTAGATGAGTGTCCAACCCATACAGGCAGTGAGTCGCGGTGCTAAAAAAACTTATAGTTGAAAACTTCTTAATTTTATGTTTCTTCCCGTTTTGATTGATAGGCAGAAATGACCAGGTCATTGAACAATAAACTTTGCAGATCAGGTGTGTTAGATTCCGATGAAATGTCCACACACATGTTTGTTGACAAAGTATTAATTGAAGCTCTTATGGGCAAACGTTTCAGACTTGTGTACACTTGTAATTATTAAATTACCTAATCACCTAGTTGATTATGTCAATATGAACACTGCCTAAACCCTCATACTAACCTACCTGTCTGGATTATTGTAAGCTAAGCTTTTATAAAATAATTTTGATATGTGTACTGAATGAACTGGTGAAATAATTCATAACGATGGATCACTGTCAACCTGGCATGACAAAAGTTATATGAATAAGTCATTTTATTTAAGGATACATTCAATCCTAGGACTAGGCCTCAATACAGCCAATTTAAATCTTATGGAGCCTCTCATTGAACTTAATTTTTTCTTGTAAATTTCTCATTTGTTTGATCCTTGGCTTTGGTGTTTTGATTAAAATAACTAAACTTTTGATATTGAGCCAAAAATAACACATCTGTTGTGCAAATATAATCCTATTTTGTTCTCAAGCCTTATACGTATTTTTATTAATGAAATAAATTAGGTATATGCATACATTGAATAAATTAAGTGACAAATGTGATTATTTGGTAAAAATTGGTAGGGGTTTTAATTAGCCTCTTAAGAAAAGGTAAGAAGCCAGATGTGAAACAATTATAGCCTATTCATGAACTAGTAGGTTAGTGTTTGTATAAAACCGTTGGGCTTACTTTTATTGTAGAAAACTGTTGTTTTATTCTTACATAAATTGGTTCATGCTTCACGTACTGATAATCTTTTTAACAATAATTATATTGTTTATTTTAGACGACCAAGTGTTGTTTGTTGGTGTCCATTCCTTCCATCAGAACGGTTAACAACAATGTGCCGCATAGTATTATTGCAACACCCCGCCGAAGAGAAACGTAGCCTTCGTACCGCACCAATGCTTTCACAAGCTTTAATACCTGGACGTTGCCTTATTTTCAAAGGGAAAAAATTTCCTCTAAACAGGCAAGTGAAGTTTAGAATACTTTTTAAAATTAAAACCACTTTTTACTTTTGATTCAGATATATATTTTTTATATTAGTTGTCATCTTCTAATACAGCGGTTCTCAAACTTTTTTTAGATTGTACCCCTTGGCCATTATTAAAAGTTTAATGTACACCCAAGATAAAAAAAATTCCAAATGAGAGGCTTAAACAAATATGACCATGGTAAATTATTGATCTATTTAATCTATTGGGGAAAAAATATCTCTAATCAAAATGTTTCAAATGTGACAAAGCTATTTAGAGAGAATCGTTTTGATCATTTAAAAAAAAACCATAATTTTACTGTAAAAAGTTGTATACATTTTCTTCACAAATTTGTTCAAATATAAAGAAAAAATAAGCCTAAACACAATATTTTAAAATAATAAATTTTAGTTGTAACTCTGGAGCTGATATATTATGAATCCCAAGGTTTTTCAGTGCTTGGCACAACTTTTTGGTGTCTGGTTGTCTAGTTGAAACTTTCAAGCGGAGGTCCGGCTACAAATTTAGTCTATTGCGGTACTTATTTTTTATGTACACCATGGATGAAAAACCACTTTCAAAGAGATATGTTATTGAGAAAAACATCATAAACTTGTTGGTATGGTCAGCCATCTGAGGAAAAACTCATTCATTCTCTGCAACCAAAAGTCTGTGAAAGATGTTTTCTTGAGATGGATTTGAGGGTTTAATCACAGGACAGTTCAATAATTTCTTCCTTTTCTTTCGTTGAAAAGAAGTCTGGTAGACTGGAGTCTTCCACTGCAGAAAAAGGGTCTCGCATCCTGAACTCACTCTCTAAATTCTCAGAAAAATATTCGCCAAAAATATTCAATCAAACCCAGACCACGCTCTTTTATGTCATCGACAACAGTCATGAAGCTCAAGTTCATTTTCTTCTACGAAATTTTCTAATGGCGGAAAGAATGACAGTTGTCCCTTCACAACTTATTTTGTTGTGAATTAAAGTTACTTTTTAAAGCTTTTATTTTCTCATGAACCATGAAGGGTGTTGTGTGTTTACCTTGCAGACCTTTATTCAGCTCATTCACTTGCTGAAATACATCAGCCATGAAATCTAGCCTGCACAGCCATTGCTTATTTGTAAATCTGTCACTAAACTCACACTTACTTTCAGAGACAAAAACTTGAATTTCTTGTTTCATTTAGTAATTGCATACAAGCGAGCACGAGACAATTTCCTTTGGAAAGCCACCTTACTTCGGTGTGGAAAAGAAGACTATGCTCGCCACCCATAAGATTGCAAATAATCTGGATTTGCCTGCTTTTGATTTTATGAAATTAACGGTCTTCACTGCTTCTGTCAATACTATTTTCATATCATTTGGACATTTTCTGGCAACTAGAGCCTCCCTGTTAAGACTACAGTGGACAAATTTTGCCTGTGGGGTGGCCTTCTTGATTTGGGAAACCACACCACTATGCTTTCCAGTTATAGCTCGTGCACCGTCAGTGCAAATTTCAACGCACTTATCCCAGTCTACATCATGTTGAGTTACAAAACCATCATTAGTGTCAAATACCTCCTTGTCATTGTCCCCACCTGGGAGCGCCTTTCAGAAAAAAAGTATTCTGCCACAGTGGGAGTATATTCAATATATCTAACAAATGCTTGCAACTGTGCCATATTTGTGCAATCTATACTCTCGTCCAGCTGTACAGCAAAATATTTTGTGGACTTCAGTTTATTGATGAATTGCTCCTCCAACTCATTAGCCATACTTGAGATACTGTGAGACACAGTATCATTAGACAAAGGGATAACATCCATTAGATTTACTTGTTTTTCACCATTAACACTTGACACCATGCCTTTGGCAGCAGTGTGGGGTTTTCCGGACCTTCCTATGATTAAGATTATTTTGAATGACGCTTCAAGAACTTTCACATTCAGAAATGAAAAAGAGACAATTTTTTGTCTACCAGATTTTATCTCAGCTTCCTTTCGCTTAAAAAAGTCAAGTGGCTTACTTTTCAGGTTCTCATGTTTCGTATTAAAATGTATTTTTATTAAAGATTGCTACATTTAACGGTTGGCAATGGTCTCATTACAAATAACACATAGAGGTGTAGGTTCTGACTCACTTCCTGCATAAGAAAATCCTAAAGACAAGTATTCAGGATCATACTTTCTTAACTTAAGATAAGATTTCTTCTGATGAGTAGGTCTAAGCAAAGAAGACTCAACTTTTGTTGGCTCAACAACATCTTTACAGCCATCATCTTCACCAGAGGTAGCCTCACTTTCAAGTCTTCCCCTTTTAACAGTTCAGGTTGATTTAATTAGCCACTTACCCATCTTGACAGATACTGTTAAAAGAAAAAAGAGATACTTCAAGCCCTTCTGTTTCTGGAGAAATAAAAATCAAAACAAATTATAATTAAACTCTCGCAACTCTATTTTCTACACGTGTAACTGTCAACATTGATAAAAACAAAACCAATCGTCAATAAATACATTAAAAAAAAAAAGAAAGAAAGAGGTCATATGTATGTACCAAGTGCAGATCCAGGGGTGGTTGTTGGGGGTGAGGGGGGTCAAATGGTTTTCAGGCTCCTCAATGATAATCGTTGAGAGCGAAAGAGTATGTCATCAAGTTGTGACTTTTTATGAAAGCTGTTCAAATTCCTTTAAAAATAAGCAAGATAACAACCGCTAATGTAGAAGGTGTCAAGTAGAGGGGTGAAAATACCCATAACAGTAACTGCCAATAATTATGGTTTTCCATAAGTTCCTTGTCATTTTGCCAACTTTCCCTAGAGAGCTGCTCGCATACTCCCTGAAAGGTGCCAGCGTACCCCAGTTTAAGAACCACTGCTCTGATAAGTTTTATCTAATCCTATTCATCCTGTCATTCTTTTAAGTGTAAGAGAAACCAAAATATATTATTCTTATAATGATAATGTGGATTTTGTCACATTGGTTTCTCTTGGTTCTTGAATATTTTTTTAGGGCAAAGTCGAAAAATATTCTTTATATGTTGTTGTTTTTGTTCAGATATGAAGACTTAAGAAATATTGTATCGTCTCCATACTCTGTATTGGTGTATCCTTCTAAAGATGCAACAGACATCAAAGACTTGGCTCCTGTATCTAAAACCCAACACCCATACAATTTTATAATAATAGACGGAACCTGGCCACAGGCTAAAGCTATCTACCACAGCATGCCTGAGTTGCGAAAACTAAGACAGGTAAAATGGATGCTTGGTATAATCGATTGATCTATATCTTATTATTATAAAAATTGTAAAAATATGGATATTAACCTATGTTCCTTCCCTAGTAACTCACCTTAATAGCTTAACTTAGTTAGTTGAAGTATTATTTTCTTTTGTTGCTTAGGTGAAACTAGTCACAGGAGGGACCAGTGAATACATTATAAGAACCCAACCTACAGATGGTTGTCTGTCCACACTGGAGACAGCAGCACTAGCCTTGTCACTATTCGAGAAGAACTCTAACATTAGAGACATCTTATTACGACCTCTGAAAGCTCTTTGCCAGTTTCAATTGGAACACGGAGCAGTCACACATCAGAGTACCGAGTTTCGTGTCCGTAACAATACGTACCCGAAACAAATTGGCCGTAGACTCAGCAAATTACTCGGATCAAATGAAACAAATGGTCTTCCTCACAGTTGACCCTTGTATTTCTGTCGATCTTAGTCACAATTCATAATAAAATTTGTGTTTTGGTTGTAGCTTTTGTGTATGTCTAATTTTTATTTATTATTTTATACTTGATGCAGAGCTTGTTTTAGATTTGGAGAGAGAAAAATAAAGTCTTTGTCACTATACATGAAATGGCTTAAATATATTTACAAACAAGTGTACAAACTAAAAACCTTCATAAAAAAAGGGGGAAGGGTGAATGGTTTAGAACATCACTCTGGTGTTAAACTGGCCTGCTGAAAACTGGAAGGTCTGGGCTCGGATCCCAGTCAGGTTTACTGAGGGTGATCTGTTCTAAATGGTTTTTCCACTCTTCCTCCTCTCAAATGCAGGCAGATTACCTCTAAGATGCATCCTTATTTATACCTACCCCAATAGAATAATTATTATATATGCTTATAACTTGAACCGTTGGTAAGACATGATGATACAAAAAAGGGGTAAACCAATACTTGTTATCATGTAAGTATAAACGGTCACTACATTTTTTTTATATCCTTAGTGCTAATTTAAATAAATCCATGACAAAGAGAAAGAAAGTATTATAAAAGTTTGTGCCATCACATGAAAGTGTGGGTTAGTAAAACACTACTACTTTCAAACATACTTTATAATTAATAAAATTCACTGGCATGTTGTATACCTCTGTGGGTATGCTTACCAAAGTTTGGGAAAGTTTCGGAACCCCAAGCCTTCGACTCCGACTCCTCTATTTTTCTACTGTTCGACTCTCAACTCCTACATAAATGGCTAAAATATATTAATTAGTAATAACAAATTTACTGCAGTAAAATGCTTCAATACAGATTACTTCATGGGAAGCTTCTTTGGCATTGTAAATGCCTATTTAAATAAATTTATCAATCCAAATTACAAATTCTAAATAATAAATAAAAGTCTAAAATATTTTAATAATATTATAAGTTTTTATTTTGAAGCCAGTCTCTACATTTTCACAGAATCCACCGCCACCCAAAATTGCTTTTGATTCAGACTCCACAGCCCTGTTGATAATTCTTCTTCATCAGCAAGTATAAATGGGCTAAACATTTGTATGGATTTTTTTAATGTTTCTACAAAAATGGATTTGATGCAATATATTTAAAGAATGATAAGTAAACCAGGGGTGATGGAACTGTGAGGGGAAGGCGGGGTTAAGCAAAGGGTAATTTCCCTCCAGGAATAAATTCTCATCCTCCAGATATATTTCAAATCCTATGTATCATTGAATATGAAGCTTAAAAATAAATGGCTCTAAATCAAACTCCAAATGACTTCTAGATGCATTCACTGTTCATATATTTGCATTTAGTTTCTAGAAGCATCTAATTTTCTAGAAAAATTCAAGCAAGGAATAATAGCTTCAAGAAGTATAGAAGCATCCAAAATTCAAAAAATTTCTGGGGGGAAAACCCCTTCAAAGAGGTTTTAGGAAATATTAATTTTAAAATAATCTGAGGGGGTAGGGGTGAGAATTATTTAAAATAGCTTTTAAAACCATCCAATTTTCAAACATTTGCTGAAAGAGGAATATAAATTTCAAAAATATATGGAGAAAACTATTCTGAATAACTTATAAAAAATATAATTTTCAAAAATTGGGGAGAAGGATCACTCCAAATATCTTTCAAGGACAACAAGACAACAAACTTTCATACATTTATTGTGCAAAGGAGGTGGTGGAAGGCAAGTCCTTAAAAACATTATTTGTTTTGTTTACCCACTTCTAAACAAATAAGGTCCCACCACCACTGAAGCAAACCACCTTGAAACATTTTTTTTCCAGAAAACTCAAGAATACAGTGTTATTTCTCATATCAAATAAACACTCCCAAGATATGCCATTTGAACAAAATAATTAGAGCCATTTGTGAAATTTTTTCAAAAATCACTTATTTGTCATGTATAAACATTCTAAGGATTTCAATTTTACCTATTTAGATGGCCGTAACAGTGACATAAAAGTGACAATACTCATGTGTGACTCAAAGCACACCATAATAATTAAGCAGCAAGTGATTTATTGATAATGTCTGCCACTGATGATGAAGATTCTGTGGCTTTATTCAATTTAGTCAATGTTATTGGATATAATGATGATCGCGGGAAAAGGCTTTGTGGCTGCATTCATTTTGATGAGAAAATGTTAATAAAAACATGGTGCATTTAATGTTGAGAGTTAAATATGTACGTATTCAAAGAAATTTCAGTCATTTTACAGAATGACTAAAGAAACATTTAATTTATTACTAAACATGATTGAAACTGCAATTTTTTTTAAAATACCAATTTTAGGACGTGTGCAGCACCTGAAGAAAGTTTTATAATAACTTAAAGGTTAGTAGATTTTTTTAATAAATAGACTATAATAGGTGAGCAATTAGATTTGTATCTAGAATATATAAGTATTAATAGAAAATAAAGAATTAAAAATGGAATATAAAACATATTTCAGGAACATAACATAATTATACCTGTAATCATACTAAACAAACCCGTAGAAATCAGTTCAGTTCGGTTTAGTTTAATCGAAAAAATTATCCCAATACTTGTTTATGAAACCCTTTCGAAGAATCTGTAATTGGTGCTGTACGTAAAGAAGATCGATTTGAATATGATCCACTGATTAGAATAAACTGTTGTGGTGATTGTTGTGGTTAATCAAAAGAGCTCATTGTAATCGAAGAGCCTGGGGAAGCCGATAATACTGGAGAGACTGGTGGCCTATATTCACTCAGAATTTGTCCAGCCAAATTCAGAATCCCAATTTTAAATCGTCTCTTCTGATAGTTGTTCATTTCTTTCATGTCAGGAAGAACACTTTTCACAAATGCTAAATCAGGATCATCAGCATTCATCTCTGTACATGATATATTTTTTGATTCAAAATAGTCCGATGCCGATCTCTTTACCTCTGCAATAGATGTATAACATTTGGGATTTTTCTTTTGTTTTTTTGAGGCCGGTGTTCTGAAACTATTATCTTCAGAAGGCTTACTGGCAACGTTTGGTGAAATGTCTTGCTTTGATTGTCTATCTTTTGTTCGTGCATCCTCTGGTTCTTTATCATAATTATTGTCTACATCATGTTCTTCCTGTGTTTGTTCTGTTTTAAGCGAATAAATCACTGGTTGGGTAGTTGAAATATTACCTTGTGATTTACGAGATTTTGTAAATGGTTGTAAAAATTGTAAATACTCTGCAAGATAGTATGGTTTCTTGGTCCTAGCACCAGATCCATAGGGTGTAATTAACGATTTTAAGTGTCTAGTATAGCAACCCCTTAGATTTTTCCATCGGTCTTTAGAAGCTTCCACTGTAAAAGAGCAGAAACAAATAAAAATTAAACACAATGTGTTTAGTAGAGGAAATGTTGGAGATTGCAATCCATATTGGTTTAGAATTTTTGAAAAAGTAAACATTAGTAAGGGGCAATACATGTAATGTGTAACGCCATTTTAGGCCTTTATTTGGCCATCCCGCCTTCTCATATCACTCTCCATAATGCTTTGGCAACCCCGCCTATCCCCCCTTAAATTATGTAAGGCTTCTAGCTTAAACTATTAAAAAAGCACCTTTACCTCATATCATTTTCGAATGGGCTGGTTGTTTTATTAGACTAGTCCCATCAGATTTTATAAGTTAAAAATAAATAGGATTTTGAATAAAGGATGCAAATTTCTAATCAAACGGCTTTATTTGTATTTACAAAAAAACACTATTTTAAAAGTGTGGAAAAGCTTAAGTTTATACATGACTATATCATTTTTTAAACACCTTCTAACCAAGTTGGTTGCAACAATTCGTTTTTTATTAGCCTATCTATTTCATTGAATTTAATTTGATAAATTCAAACTTTTATTTTTATTGTTTGTTTTATTAACTAAGACTTTATTATGTTACACTAGCCTAACACCCCCTCAGTCACACAGTGTAACACTACAAACAAGTGCGTTATGTAATACATGAATGGTCCCTAATTGGTAGGTCGTCACTAATTTTACTGACATACTTTTTTAATATGTTTTGTTACTGGAAGCTCTTTCAAGGCACTTTCGTACTAATTTCTCCATGGACAAAGAACTTTTCAAAAAACTGTGGCGGAAACCACAGTGGCAACACTTTTGGAAAACTCTTAAAGCTGGGTATACATCAACTCCTACTACATAATGTTGGTCCAAGGTAGCTAAGTCAGAATTGTGTATTATTTCCATTTGTCTGAGAAGTCCAGATGAAAAACATATATTTAAAGCTGTTTCAAACAATGGATCGCCGTTTTGTATTACTATAAAGGATATTTTCCAATAGTTTTACTAGCCGTTGCGAATGTAGATGGGCTATTTTTATCTATTAATGTTGGCGAATATGGGCGAAATAATGATGGAAGAGTATTAAAAGAAAGTTTATTTGGAAAAGCATTATTCGATGGTCAGAGAAAAACAGGTAGAAAGGGCCAAAACGGGATAAAAGTGGTCGGTTAAAAAAAAAGAGCAAAAATTATAAAAAAGCGTTAAAGGTGCAAAACATGCCAAAAGGGTTAAAAAGGGCAAAAGTCCCTAAAAGCAGGGAGTTGAACAAAAAATTTTATCGGTTCTGGTTCCGGTTCTCTAAAAAAAATTTTAAAAGTTCCGGTTCGGATTACGGTTAGAGCACAGTAAAGGTTCCAGTTCTTTTCAGTTCCTGATAGTGTTCCGGTTCTTTAATTATTTTTTTAAATTTTAGCACAGCGTCTTTCTATCAATTCGGGCTATGTCAATGTACTAATTTCGATAATGGTTTTTTAATGAATGAGGAAGGTTATATGTTTATATTTAGAGGAAGTGTATCAGCATTTGCGTGGAAGGAGAACGGAGAACCACTTTGGAAATAACACTCTGGATCAAAAGTATTGCTAGATTTAAAAAAAATATTATAACGTTCCTTAATAACAATAGTGCGTCCTTTTAATTAGCATCTTGATCTGTCACCATCATTCTCATAGTCAAAAAACTTCCCAACTGAGTTTTCTTTAACGTACCCCATCAATAATATTATTTAAACCACTTACTAACATACAAAAATAATCACCTCCACACTGTACACAAGGAACACCAAGGAACACTTTGACTGAGAGCCACTTCCTAAGTCAAACTTGAGTGAAAGAATTTAAAGTTTGCATTTTGCCACCTTCCATTTCCCTGTTCCCGCTATTACAAGCTGTTTAACCAACCACCTGATCATCAGTTTTCACTTCCAGGAAGTACTAAGTACAATAGGCTTAGACTTCTTGTCCTAAAGAGATGATTTCTTAACTTCACTATTTCAACTTATAAGGAATGTGGTATTACCTGCTGTTTATCAAAGCTAAATAAATCTTCTTAAACCTCTAGCTTAAATATTAGTGAGAAAACAGTGAACAATTTGACAGTCATGATATTCCTCCGGAATCTTAACTCATTAGCGTGTATTGATAAGGGCTCATTATTTTTAACTCTTTTCTAATCACCTTAGAAAGGAGGTTTCAAATAAAGTAGTAAACTAAAATATATCAAGCTCTTTCAGAACTTACTGAGTGAGAAAGGGTAATTTCAGTTATCGGTTTTGGTTCGACTCCTTGCCTAAAAGGTTAAAAAGGGCAAAACGTATCAAAAGGCCTAAACGGTTAAATAGGGTAAAAGGGATAGCTTAAATGTGGTAAAAAAAATGCTAAAAAATTGATTTTATTCACTTTTTTTCTGCCCTTTTTATCCGTTTTACACTTTTTACCCATTTTATTTACAACTTTTTTTAGTTTTTTATTAGATTTGCTTTTCATCCTTTTTGCCTTTTTTTTTTAAACATATTTAATATTTATACCCTAAACTATTTCTCCCGGGCAAAGCCGGGAACTTCATGATAGTTTATTAGTATAGTAATTGACATAATGCTAGCAAATTTATGAGAAACGTTGTAATTTATGCTAATACATACAAATAGATGTACTTAGTACTTACCCGATTCTGATATTTCTTCAGCAATTGTCTCCCAGGCTTTATCCTGAACATTTCTCTTGCTGTATTCAGAACTGGTGTAGTCATATATACAAGGACGCCTTTCAATTAAAGCGACGAACTGGATATTAAAATCGGGATCGTCTTTCATTGTTTTGGTCCAAGTACAATTTTGTTAAAAACTTGTAAACAAACTTTACTTGTAAGCAGCCTGTAAAAAACGAATGTCCCAGGGAATTAAATGAACTAACTTGTCCGTAGCGTGATAACATACAGCAATCTTCTGACCCTGACGTGATGCGTGTCGTCTATTCACAACTAATGTCACGTCACTGCAGTCGGCGCTGACTCATAATATGTTCACGATGCATGTTAGATGTCAGATCACGCGTCACGTCAGTTTGGCGGCCTGTCCCTTCCCTCCCCCCTTCCAGTTTGAAGTCACTTGACTAAAAGGCACGGCCGCACTTGCATCCAGAACGGCAAGCCACGTTATTTTATATGAGTGACTCAAAAAGTCGCTGCCGCTAGTCACAGTGGCGTGGTTTGGAGTGTTGCCAGGATAGGCAGAGCTTGATAAAACTGTACCCCTGAAACGTTCTCTCCCAGTATGTTCCCATTTTATTAAACACAGTCGACCCTCGGTGGTCGTGGAGTAAAGCGCTCGCCTCAGGACCCCGATGTTCGTGGGTTCATATCCAGCCAGGGTCGACGGATTTTTATTCTTTTTGAGCGATAAAAAGCCGTAGCACAACTTCCTTCGTAAGGGAAGTGAAGCCGTTTGTCCCATATCGATTGCGGCAAGGAAAATAATCCTGGAAAGTATGTGAAAAATGTCAATCCCGGCAAAATTGGCGGGACCTTTCGCTCTCACTCATAGAAGTTCGCGTTTGTTGATATAAAATCAGTCGGTTCAGAAAGTGCACGTTAAATACTTCAAATAAATAAATACTAATCACACGAAGGCAATACGTTTTAATTTATACATGATCGATGATTGTTCTACCAAAGGAATGATAACAATTCATAGGTACAGTCCAAACAAAGACTCCACAACACTGGACCCGGTATTGCAGCCAACTAATATGGCCGCGTTCTTATACGAAAGTAATTACTACCATTTTCATGGTGATTATTTATTGGGAGTGTTATAAAAGCTTGACAAATGAAATTTCATTGCAGTATGTTATCAACTCTTAATCTCTTACTTGAGGGAAACTTTATCCTTATCTACGCTAGGAGCAATGGTGACAGCTAACAAAAAGGTTATTCATTCTAAACATTGGCTGAAAGTAATTAATATCAACCTACTCGTAAATAATAATTGATAATATAGTCAAGGGCGGCCATGTGGGTTTTCTAAATTGGGGG
>CABFWO010000481.1:47925-90393 GCA_902155825.1 Timema genevievae
GGGGGGGGGCGGGGGGTGGATTGGAGTCCCATTTGCTAGGGGTGTCACCCCTCCCATTACGATTATAATGGTCCCTTTATGACTAACATGTTATAAGTGAGTTGTACAACTGCACACATCCGCTTCGGTGGCCGCGTGGTCTAACCTCTAACGCGCTACTCTCGCAGTAGATTAGAGACTGATGATGATGGGCAGATTGAGGTTCGAATCTCGGTAGGATGTACTGAGGGGAGTTTTTCCAAAATGATTTTCCACTCTCCTTCCACGCAAATGAGGGTACATTTCATATAAGTACAACTTACCTAGTCCCTAAAACTATTAGCGTAATTAGTGTATATGCGTATAACCCGAATGGGTAGTAAGACGCGGTGCTAAAAAAAACTCGTTTACTGTGATGGTTGGTGCTGGGGTTTTTTTTTACAGCCGTCGACTCTCGAATGTCAGGATCAACGAAGAAAAGTTTTAAATCATAGGTCTAGCTCAAAACAGTCTGTTTCTATATTTATTTGTAATACGAAAAAAAACCTGCTTTAGTGGCCGTATGGTCTAAGGCGTCACCTTCGCAATAGACTAGACTGCTGATGACAGAGATATCGGGGTAGGAATCTCGGTCGGATGTACTCATGGTGTTTTTTATCAACATTGTTTTGCATTCTTATTCCATGTAAATGCGGGTACAATTCCTCTAAAAGTCAGATCCTTAATACAGTACCGTGGTTAGTACATAGGCGTATAACTCGAATGGGCAGTGAGGTGCTTGAAGGAAGTGGGAAAAAAAACTGAAAACATCTCGCACAGATAAATGGGGGTAAATGCCATCAAATACTTTATTATCCTTTTGGAAACATCAAAATACATTGAGAGAGTACTAGAACAAAAGTACAATAGCAGTGTTGAATGAAATAGCATCTTCAATGTCGACTCACAAGACGATGCAATAAGTTGGTCTTGATCGTGGACCCCCAAAGGACTCCTAGCGAACTCTAGGTTGGTAACCTCGGCTTCGCACGACAAAATTCTTCCCCGATAGATCACCTTTAATATAGATTCAATTTGAAGGCTGTTGATATTTTATTTGTGTAACTTTTTCAAACGCAACGAGCCGTATGCTTAGTATTTATTTTTTAAATTATCTTATCATTTTTGTCACAGCTGTACACCACTTAATAGCAATCACTCTAAGCCATCATATCTACAAGTAGTGGTATGTCTTATTTACAAAAGCAACTCACGGATGTGATCTATGAACTAAGGAGATTTCTACAATCATTTGTAATTAAAAATGTAATTCTTCTTTAGCCTATTGTCAGTCACAGAGTATTAAAACAAATAGCTAAGCAATCAAAGAGTAGATAAGATCTTTTGCTAGGGTAATTTGAATGAAAGTACCAGTTTTTCTAGTGAGCTCGTGTCGGTAAATAGCTTTATTACATTATAACTCAACCGTTGCTTCGACTCTATTAATTACCTCGACGTTGAAACAAAACATTTGTGTTGAGTGGGTTCAATTTCATCCATCAATAAATAAAAAAATAGGCTCTAAATAAAACATGTGCGTTGGATAAACAAGTTCATTACCGGGGTCAAGTTAAATCGGAGATTAATAATTGTGAAAAATGGAATCGTCGATTTGATTCGAATCAACAAGGACAGCTGTGACGGAAAAGACTGTTTACAGCCACCGGCGACGACGGTTCACTAGAGAGATCAAAACAAACAGCGACTCGACAAGACCGGGTGTGTTTGTAAAGATGGGTAAGGGGAAAGAAAAGGAAGATGACCTGGCTTGGAAGAGCGCCGCCAAGGAGGAACAACAGAGTTACATGGAACTCCTCAAAGAACGAGACACGGACCTCGTGGCTGTCGAACACCTTGACAAGACGGTAGGTTTCGCGATGTTCGGGCCTCCCGACTTGCTACCCGACGAGAACAACTTCCAGACGGGCTACGACAAGAATCAGCTCAAGGATATCAGGAAGGTGTGTCGGGCTATATCGAGGAGGGGTTACGTCGACGAAGACGGGGCTATACCTCTGAAGTTCTTGTTCGTCTGTACCCGGTCTGGAGACAAACAGTCGACGTTCCCCGTGTTCAAGTTGATGGGGTATAGAAAGTTCGTGGACTGGAACGGGCGGGTGTACAAGTACTTGGAAGGATTTCCTCAAGAACAACAAGTTGGCGAAGTGCCGCGTGTGTTACCCGACGAACGGGGAATACACGGACGATGACTTTGGACGAGTGAACGTGGAGTACGGGAAGTCTCCCGCCTCAAACGTCACCAAACAGTTGCTGACGGTGATGAGTCTGACGACTTCCGTGGCGGCGTCCTCCATCAGCATCGCCGCCATATTCACGCCCGTGGGGGCACCGCTGCTCATCGCCGCCGGAGTAGGGGGTATCGCATCGGGGACGTACAGTGTCGCCAACAGCGTTGCGAGTTTAAAAGATCGGAAGGAACACCACAAGACGCTGAGTTTGGGTAGCAGCGACGCGCGGGGTCATTGGTTCGCGCTGGCGGCGGGCACTGCTGGTATCGCCCTCAGTGGTACCACCACGATAGCTTCCCGAGTCTTACAGGGCGGTCACTCGCTGGCGTTGAGGATAGGGTTGACCTCGTTGACGGCCACTACAGCCGCGGCCAGAGGACTCACGCTGGTGAATAGTGTTGCAGGCATAGCACGCAAGGTAGTTAAATGTCTCATTTATTTCCTAGGTTATAGTTCTTAGATTCCTAAGAGAAAGGCATATTATATAGATTGGTTCTTAATGGCGTGTCGTAGGGTGTTGCCAGGGTAAGCAGAGTTTTAAACTGTGCCTTTAATATGTTGTAATCACTCAATAAAACACTTATTGGCCAAGTAACAATAGATACACAGTATCATGTGAGATGTCTAGAGCAGAATCTTTGTATGAATGGTTAAATAGGAATAGAGTGGGGGAGAACATATCACATGCTCTGCTTATCCTGGAGATAATCCTCTACACGAAACTGTGGTTTCTACTGCTAGGGAATATTGATGCTTTCACTTACAAAATGCAAGACTCATGTTGTGGGCAAGTTTGTTAAAATATCATGCCTTTATATTTAAAAGTTGTTTCAAATTTAGTTAAGGACAATTATTTATTTAAAGGGGGGCGTTCTTGAAGTATCTTGTGATGAATTGCTCTTACAGGGTAAGTCAAGGCATTTAAAATGAGTATATAATGTCTCTTGAAGTAATTTAAAGTGTTCTAACAGTCGTAGTTTACTTTTATATTACTCCAAAAAGCATTGAGGGTACTTCCAGGAAAAGAGGATATTAAATGCTTTATTATTGGTATCTGTACTAAACAAACACAGAACAGAGGCTGTGATTGAAAAGGAATAGAAAGGTTCAACGATTATTGCATTACAATACTTTCCATTTTCTTCATTTAGATAACTCATCTTCTTATACTAACCCTGAAATCCTATCAGTCCCTTTGTGAAATAAAAAGGAATTTTGTATCATGAATATTTTAGTGAAAGAGTAACTTTAATATTTTCATTCGTAAAGGAAATTTGCTCCCCTTAGGTTTCTGTGCCCTAATCCCAAAGGACACTTCTTGAAAGGATTGGTGTCATTCTCTTACCAATTTAGTATAATTGTTTTAGTAAAAATTGCTATCGTCTACAGTAAAATTTATGATTAGTGAAAACATAAAGAAACTATATAAATTATTTATTTATTATTTATTGTGTAGCACTGCGTCTTACTATCCATTTGGGTTGTACGCCTATGTACTAATTACTCTAATGTATTAGGAATTAGGAAGGTTTAAATTTAGAGGCAGTGCACCCGTGAGCTTGACTGCCAAATACGCGGAGATAGAGGTTCAAATCTCGGTCGGGTGAACTGGGGGTGGTTTTCCCTAAATGGTTTTCCACTCTCCCTCCACGCAAATGATGGTTCACTTAATATAAATTCAACCTTCCCAATTCCTAATCCATTAGCGTAATTAGTAATTAATTGTATAATCTGAACGGGTAGTAAAACGTTGTGCTAAATAATATTATTATTAAACTCATTTGATAACACTTTTTATTGATAATAAGCGTATAACCCGAACGGGTAGTAAGACGCGGTGCTAAATAATAATAATAATATTGATAATATAGCATTAGTAAGAAATTAATTATTTTCTAATAGTTTTAAATTAGTCACTTTCAGTCGATGTTTGCAATAAAGAACCTTCTGCTAGCTGTCATACACTACCCTTCTAACCATAGATACTCTATAGTTACATATTATAGATCATAAAATGACATAGATTAAAAGTGGTAAAAGTTATCCTGTCCAAAAATTAAAATTTTCTTTTTTTACACGTGATTTCCCATTCTCTTTTAAAGTAGATGTTGATACTTCACTAATATAACGATCTGACTCATCCTGTCCATCAGATTAGGTCATTAATTACCGTTGTGGTAGTTCTCTTAATTAAGACAATTACAATTGGCCTAAGAATGTATTATGATATATGAATAAAAGTAATAATTAAAGGTATCTGGTGACATGATTAAATACTTATGTAATTCCTTTACTTACACTTATTATTATTATTAGCACCGCGTCTTACTACCCATTCGGGTTATACGCACTTACGCTAATGTGTAATGGTAGGGTGATTATGAGATGAAATGTAGGACCTACAATTTAACGTGGAATCCGAACCATGGTGGAGGACTGGCATTCCTCACATTCACAAGTTGTGATTAATACACGTCTTGTCAGAGGTGAAGGAAGGGTTTGGCAATCAGATAAATCTGTGCCGGGACCGAGGATTGAACCCCGGACCCCCAGCACAGAAGTCTGACACCTTACCCCTAGACCACCAGGTCACCCTACTTACACTTAACCACATTATACTCACTCACTCGCTCACCCACTTCCATATGAGCTAGAAACTTGAAATTTAGTAAACCTATAGCTTCTAGCCTGTTACCAACGGGAAAATTCCAATAAGTTAAAAATTTTAATTTTTAACCCCTGAAAAAATTCAAAATGGCGGAGCAACTTTAAAGTCGGTGCGATATATACAGTACAAAACTGGAAACTTTACGGTCAAAACAACGCTGGAATTACATTAGTTTACATCCACTTGCAAAGAAAACTCACTGGAGGTTTGGGGGCAGAGCCCCCAACGAGCAAAGCGAGTTAATCTATAATTTTTAACCAACACACACCTGTGTAACCTGACAATTTCCTTTTCACTCAAATTCAATCAAGTGAAAAAAATGAAAACTTTGACATGGGAATAGAGTAGAACCTGGGACTTGTGACTTTGCGCGCCAATGTTGAATCACTGAACCATCCTTATTCATCTCATATCCATGATCACCTTTCACTAGTTGTTGAAAGTATCGGCCACTCATATGTATCACAAACTGATATGTGATGACTGTCTAAAGGATCAGTGCTGATAATGGAATCAAATTCAAACCAGGATGGCTCAGTGGTGGACATGGGTTCAATTACTGTGTCCAGGTTGTCATTTTTCGCCCGATTCAAATTAATTCCATTATCAGGATCGATTCTGTGGAGCATCACCACTGCTCAGTTTGTGGTACATACGAATATCTACTCCTTACTCCACTCAGATTAGGTCACTCCATGGCAATATTATCTTTCTAAGAGTGGAAAGATGGTGGTTAGGGGGCGACTTTTAGTTGACGAATGTTTATCTTTTCAGGTATGGAATGGAGAGGAGTTGACCGCCTTAGACAAATACCAGCTGGCATCATTCGCTCTGTTCTTTACCGGCACGGTCCTCAGCACCCACAACGCGGTGGTGCGCCTCCAAGCCATGCAAATGAAGGTTAAGCCAGAAGGTGTGGCAAGAGTTTCTGGCACCAGCCATTACTCCAAAGTCACCACAAACACTCTTCGAGGTGACCAGACTGACGCTCCCTCCAACTCCAAACATAAACCTTACGAAGAGGAGGAGGAGGAAGAAGAAGACGAAGAGGAAGGAGATAATTTCTCTGTGTTCTGGGGGAACATTGCCGTTGTAGCCCTGATGTCCACCATAGTGACAGTATTTGTTATTGCTCGCACTTTATTGGCACAGTGATGCTGATATATTCAACAGTGTGTCAAAGTGGTTACAATTTTAAAGACTATTATAACAGGTTTACACAACTAGGCAAACGAATGCCAAATATAAGAGCTCACAAATATTTCACATTTAAAAAAATCTGAATATCCCTTTTTATTGATGTTAAGAGGAATTATCAGTATGTCAATGGATTCTAAATTTCATGAAGTTTATTCTTCAGTCAATTTGACAATTTCTAATAGTTAGAATTTAATGGTTTGAACAGTGGTGGTGCCTTCTTTGTTCAATTTGATATTAGTCGACATTTAAATATTAGGGAGTGTTCATACTATCATCCAATTTATTCCATTAAAAGTTAATTTTTACAATATAATATAAACAATTTTTTTAACTTATAAAAATTTAATTAAATCAATTCTCAATGTGTTATTGCACAGGAAAAACTATTTTGCAATACACTAAAATTATAATCATCATCATCAACCATGTTCAGTTTGTACCTATGTCAGTTCAGTAGGATACCTTCATCTTTCTCCTTTATTAGTTTCCATTCTTCTCCTCTCACTCGCACACTTGTTATCTGTTCCTACCATCTCTTTTTTGATCTTGCTTGTGGTCTTTTTCCTACATATAGAGGTATAACTCGCTCATTCGATGGGTTAGGGACTGAGGGAAGTTGAAAATTGACAAAAATCAAAGAATAGCCTTTGTTTGGCTTGCAAATGTATAAAGACCACCGAAAAATATATATAACTAACTATATTACACTTGTGAATGTGTGAAAGTAGGTTTATTGGCATTGATTTACTTGTTAACATGAGTGCATGGAAGTTTTTCAAAGATATGTTAATAGCACCATTCACTTTATGACAATCATTTCTTAGAAAATTTACCACACGCTTATCTTAGCAAGAAAAGAAACACTTTTGTGACGAAAAAGAACAGAGCAAGCGATTAAATTTGGAAACGTTATAATTTAAAAGAAACTCGAAGCAAGAACTAGGCATTGCTGTACTTAATCTCCCATCATTCTCTTTGTGATTCTTTCCTTTTCCACCCTCATTAGATGATCATACCACCTCACACTTGCTTCCTCTAAGTTATCTCATGTACCCCAACTCTTTCCCAGACAACTACATTCTTAATCCTGTTTCTGCCCTCAAAATCTTCATTGCATGGTCTCCGCACATTTCTCATTTTTACTCCAACCGACCTTTTTTGCTTTACTAGACCTTATCCTCTTCCTTGTCTTTACTATATCTTTACTCTTTGACATAATAAATTTCAACCTGTATCCTTTCACTTCATTCCATTCCAGTATCTGTTCCTGTACCTTATTTTTCTTTTCCCTCCATAACATCAAGTCATCAGCAAACAATATGGCATTAATTATTTCCTCCACAAGTTTCCTTGTCACTCGTTCACTCTATACATTACGGTATTACAAAGAGAAGTGGTGAGAGGGTGTTAACATGCTCCATCCGCCCTCCCCCCAGCTTAAATTATACTCATATATACTTTTTACTCTCATTACAACTCTTCTTTACACCCCAGTCTATTCCAACACTTCCCAGACTTTTTTTCTATCCACACTATAATATGTCTTCTCTACAACAAGTATTATCTCTTCAAATTGTGTTTTACTTCTTCATGTTGTAGAAAAGGAAACCTGCATTCAGAATTGTCTATTTCTTTTCATGCTAGTGATCATTGACATTTATTGTGTGAGATAAAAAATTAGCTTAAAATATGTAAATCAGTTATTTTCAAAATAAAAACTATGATTAATTATATATAAAAATAATTTTAGCTGACCTAATTCATATTTTGAAGGAAAGATTATTGTTACCAACCAAAAAAGGTTTACAAAGAGTAAAGAAAAAAAGCTCAGTAATACAATAATTATTTCAACACTATTCAAGGTTGAGATTGTTTTAAGAGAGAAAATAAATGCCAAAATAGAGAAGCAATATTTTTTTAGTAAAAAAAACAGCAAAAAAAATATGTTTACAATATAATAATTCTTACATTACCAATGAATTAAATATTTTGTATTTTAAAACGAAATTAAACAAATTTAAATATCTGTATTAAACAAGTCCTTTATTCATTCAGTGCATTTGTTCAGTAAACAATTGAATTGAAGCAAATCAGATGCAAACAAAAATTATGAGCACAGCTATTAAAGAGATTATCAACCTACATGTACACTTTTAAAAAAACTTTTATTTTAAATACATAAACAAGGTTTAGGTTTCTAGGGTTATAAAGAAGAAACTTAATTTATTTGAATAATATTTTAAAAGAGTTATAAGCTTGATGACTTGAAGTAAAGAAGAAAATTTTGGGAGGTGAAGGAGGCAGCATAGGACAGGGCACATTGGCGGTCTAAGTTCATTGACAAAAGGAATTGACCTATTGTGATACAGAACATGTAATAATAATATTAATAATAAGCTATACTTGAATAAAGGGCGAACACACCTATCACATCCCTATAAAAACATATAAGTAGGTAAAAGCAAATCAAGGGAAACATAAAACATCTATTTTTAGAAAACACAATGCAATTAACTACTGCAAAAGTGAACAAAGAACATGACACTGTACTTATTAAGTAACTAATTATGTTCTATCTGTATCAAGTTCTTGTTCTACATCTATTTCTTCAAATTGAGGAATTTTTCTAGCTCGCGGGTTGTATTTGTAAAGCCTAGGATCCTGTCGACAAAATTCTTCGTAAATTGTGCACAATCGTCCAAACTCATTCATTGTGAGGTGAAAGGGTCGTGTATGAGGGTTGATATCTGCCAAACTGTACATCTTCATGCCAAATTCTTCCCGCATTCCCATGGGAAACAGGGTCCTGGGTGCAAACATCATCATTTTATTTTTAAAACAAAACCCACACTGTTTTGACCCATATTTCTGTATGAATTAATTATTTAACATAAGTTTTGAAAAAAGACTAAGTAATGGTGTTGAAATCAGACAATATGGTTCATAATGGTATAATAAAATCCCAAACAACATAAAATGAACGATTAAAATTTAAGCTCTAAGCATGCTCAAAGGCAAAGTGAGACTTTTCTGTAACTTTATTTTATAGAAAATAAATATGGTATAGCACTAAAACTTTTCAACTAAATGTAATGTAATAAAATTAAAGACTAAAGTAATTGATGATAGCAATAACTAAACCAAGTATAACTTAAACTATATTTATGGATTAAATAGCCATGATATTATATTTGTTAGTTACAGTTAGAGCTGCATTGATGTACTAAGCCAAATATCCTGGGCATTGGCGTAGGGAAAATTTAATTTCGAAGGAGTTTCAAAATCTTAAGTTTATTACATGATGTTAAGACTTAATATTAAATCCTAAAAAATAATGTTGCGTTGTGAACACCACAAAAGGACAATGCTCTCTACTTGTGCCTGAAAGCTGCCCCACTGACTCTTGAACATTCTGTTTGCTCGGACCAACCAGTCAACGGGCGACGCTGGGGTCGACTTCTTACTTCTTAAACTCTTGTTGGAGCTTAGGTCACCGCACAGTCAAGAGTTTGTCAGCGGCAGGCCATCAAAACCAAGAGAAGTTCACACATCCCAATCTGAAGCACCACGGGCTACGCAGATCAACCAATAACCTGTTTACGTGTCTCTTGTTGGATAATGAAAGGATCTTTCAAAACTTGGAAAACTATATAAACTCCACTCATTGGGTTAACCCACCCCTCCGATCCTAAAAATTCAACAAAATTCCGACTCCCATCATACATAACTTTCCTTCACAGCATTAAAAACCTTTTGTCACCATGGGAACCCTTGGGTAGGCACAACACTGCGCTATTCAAGAGAAGATTAAATTCTTGCCAGAGTCACTGATATGGGGAAAAGGGTCGATCTATAAAAACCCATCCCCAAGAAAATAAAAACATTTCAGACTATATTTTTCTCTTTAAGGAAAATAACCTACACTTTCCAAAAAAAAAACCCTCAATCATTCTACGCGATCACCCACAACTCAATCATACCTAAATCCCAACCTACCTCCTTCAAAAAAAAAAAAAAAAATATTTTTTTTACTAATCCAAAGACAGCACTATCATTCATAATCACTTTTATAAAACTCAGTGTAGTAACTAATAAAATTGTAATATATTAGCTAGGACCCTGGACATCTATTGTTAATATAAGCTAGCTTTGTAATTTATTAGCTAGGACCCTGGACATCTATTGTGAATATAAGCTAGTTTTGTAATTTATTAGCTAGGACCCTGGACATCTATTGTTAATATAAGCTAGCTTTGTAATTTATTAGCTAGGACCCTGGACATCTATTGTGAATATAAGCTAGTTTTGTAATTTATTAGCTAGGACCCTGGACATCTATTGTTAATATAAGCTAGCTTTGTAATTTATTAGCTAGGACCCTGGACATCTATTGTGAATATAAGCTAGTTTTGTAATTTATTAGCTAGGACCCTGGACATCTATTGTTAATATAAGCTAGCTTTGTAATTTATTAGCTAGGACCCTGGACATCTATTGTGAATATAAGCTAGTTTTGTAATTTATTAGCTAGGACCCTGGACATCTATTGTTAATATAAGCTAGCTTTGTAATTTATTAGCTAGGACCCTGGACATCTATTGTGAATATAAGCTAGTTTTGTAATTTATTAGCTAGGACCCTGGACATCTATTGTTAATATAAGCTAGCTTTGTAATTTATTAGCTAGGACCCTGGACATCTATTGTGAATATAAGCTAGTTTTGTAATTTATTAGCTAGGACCCTGGACATCTATTGTTAATATAAGCTAGCTTTGTAATTTATTAGCTAGGACCCTGGACATCTATTGTGAATATAAGCTAGTTTTGTAATTTATTAGCTAGGACCCTGGACATCTATTGTGAATATAAGCTAGCTTTGTAATTTATTAGCTAGGACCCTGGACATCTATTGTTAATATAAGCTATCTTTGCCAAGGCTAAAGTGACTCTTGGTTACTGCAATCGACTGATAGACAACTCTCACTGGATTTTCAATGTAAGGGTGTATTATTTCTTCATGACGTCAATATGTGTAGTTCAGATTAAATTTTTTGTCTCTTTAAACCAGTATTTCTAATACTAATATAGCGTTAGTCTCTTTTATCTCCAATTTCAAAAACTTTACTATTTCTCTTTATTCTTTGCTGAGAATACTTTGATTGTTCGATTGTTAAACTTTTTGATTGTTTTACCTTAAAAGGTAATTGATTTAAATAGTATTTTTTGTAAAGGTCTTCACAGAGGTATATAACTTGCTGCTTAACCCATTCCTTGGCGCGGGCATTGAACGTCTTTGTTTTCCCAAACGTTCCCTAGCGCTGGCGCAAATCTACGTTTCATTGTAGTAAGTTATTGCAATGCCATCTATCAATGAAACACTGATCTTTTAGCAAGTCTGAATACTTCATACTGAAGCTAATAGATGGGGCTACCAGGTCAATGCTATATAATATCCATGAATAAAGCAATAAATGAGAAAATAAGTTAGTGGTGAAAATATGTGTCGGATAAGAGTATACAAGAAAAATGGCTGTCAGGACTATGAAGATCAATGTACTAAACATGTGCCAGGGAATGAGTTAAGCTTAATTTAGTATGGGCTTTTCTCTCCCAAATTTTTTGAATATTTTATAGTGGCCCTAAAATGGACCGTTGTGTTTGTACTATACCGTGGGCTTTCCCCTTTTTGACAGACTTAGGATTGTTTCTTGCGATTGGAAATCATAATTTCAAGTTATTTTGTAATTATAGGATGGGCTTCTCACCCGTAGGAGCTAAAGCTATGGGGACTTAATGTTGACCCTCAAAAAGGACCGATGTGTCAAGTTTCTAGACTTGAGAGGTTTTTGAAAAACATTTTAATGGTTGAGAGGTTTTGTTGATTCATTTTTTCTCCAGATTTAGTGATAGGATGGTTAATCAGTTTTCAGGAAGACCTGATTTCATAGAGGTTTAACCCCTGATGGGTTTTAAGTGGAATCTAATGCATTTGTCCTTAAGTGTGCCGAATGGCCAGATCTCGGATTTCTGTGTCCTGACGATTTGGAGTTTTTAACAGGTAACAATACGAACATTATTATTTCATACAGTAGTGGTGGAACTTAATTTTTGTAAAAGGAGAGGGAAATAACAAGTAACAAAAAAAAAGTTATTTAGGGACTTTATACCCTTCTCTTCCCTAGGTTATGTTAGAAAATTAGATGCTCCTAGAAGCTATTTGTAGTGGTCCTCGTTTGGAGAATTTTATAAAATTATACTCATATCAACTATTTAGAATAGTCCCACCATTTTTTTAAAGTTTGGATACTCCTATAGTATATTTGGAGTAGTCCTCCTTCAGCAAATTTTTTGAAAATTTTTATGCTTCTAAAAGCCATTTTAAGGAGTGCTATCAGATATATATTTTTTATAACTTTGATTCCCTGGAGTCTATATGAAGTTTTACCCAGATATATATATATATATATATATATATATATATTTGATACCTTTAAAAGCTATTTGAAGTGGTATTCCAACAGCAAATTTTCAAAATGGGATTCCCTTAAAAGCTATTAGGAATGTTCCTTAGCTGAATTTTTTTTTTAATTAGATGCTTCTATAAGCTATTTAAAGTTATCCTTTCTGGACAATTAAAAAAAAATGAATGCCCCTATAAGTTATCTTTAAGCTTCATATTAAATACTTCATAAAATTGGAGGAAGGCGTGGGGGGAGGGAAGGGGGGGAATAACCCCATAAATCCCCATCCCTACACCCATGGTACTGGGTTTGATTCCTGTGTCCAGGTGTAGTTTTTCGAGTTAGAGGTATGATATTTAGATGCGGCTATAAACATAATTAACTCTAGTAGCATGGCTATTTAATCCATAATTATATGCACATTAGTACAATTGTAATTGTACTATTGGCAGCAAAAAGAATGGTGGCTGCGTTATCTGATGGCTCATGATCTTAATTAATCACTAATAAGTATATGACAATTTCCACATGTTCATCAAAGACTTTGCCTTAAAATATGATTGCAAAGAATGACCCTTGGCACAGGACGATTCCTGGATAGCTCAGTGGTTAGAACATTGACGTAGTAAACCAAAGGTTCCGGGTTCAATTCCTGTGTCCAAGTGTCATGTTTACAGAATATTAAACTAGTATACTGGTAAAATATTTGCAAAACATAATGAATTACTAAATAAAGTTCCTAGCTTACTCTGCTCCACGGATGCTGTACTTCTGCCGGAAACTAAAAATACTGCGCACCACTTTCTCCACCAGTTTAAATGGTAGAGGGATGATTGGCTCAACCTTTGGTATGAAATGGACCACACCCACGTCTACATCCGGCTTAGGCACAAATGCTTTACCTATGGAATTTGTAAGAATTATTCTAGAGCTAGGCTTGCATAAAGTAAAATATATTAATCAAAATTAACTTGGAAATAAAAATATTATAGCTTTTGATAATTTTCTGTAAAAAAAAAATTGACAGTTGTGAAAGGTATACTTTCCAAATTTTTTTTAATGTCACTAAAAATAAATTATCTAATATTTTTAATTAATATAAGTTAACCAGCATCAGTGCTTGCATGGTCTAAAATGTCACAATAGACTAAATTGCCACTGAGTGAGTTTGAATCCCTGTCCAATGAGCTGAGGGTGGTTTATTCTAAATGGTTTTTCCACCACCCCTCCAATTAAATGCGTGTATATTTCCTCTCGTCTTCATCAATAACCTAATATTGTGAATATCGAGATAAAGTGAAAGAGATGTAAGAAGCAAACCATTAGTAATCCAGTAGGGTCTGGCTAACTCAACATTGGTTAGTTCGAAAAAAATTGGATAAATCAAACCCATCATGATTCCCCAAGAAATTCCTATTTAAATCAATGGTAAAAAAAAACATTTAATTTAAATTTTAGAAGGAGAATATATGGATAATTTAAAGCCTATCCATTGTTAATTGTTGTGTGTGTGTGTGCTCATTTCAAATCTTACTTAACGGTCTTTATAAAATCACACTTATATTCCAAGAGTTGTCATTTAATTTAGAGTTATTGACGCATAGTAAAAGAGAAGGCGTGGAACTCTGCAACTGCGATGAGAGGGTTTTCTAGAAAAGGGGAAGTGTTGGCTCAGCTTTCATCACTTCTGTGTGACAATGTAATCATGTAACACCCTGACTGACTGATACAAGTTTAGATTTTTCTTATTTTTCCATGTAGGCTGTATTATATACTGTTTGTGTGTGTTTATATGTATAGCATATTTTGAAGCTATTTATTTATTCTGTATCAGCTGCCTTTATACTCATAAAAATGGTTAGTTCAAATTTTGGATATTTCAAATTTTTTTAGATATCCCCTGGACTTCAAATTAAAAAAAGTTTTATAGTTTTTAGATTAAATGTAATGATTTTTTTTAAATGAAAAAAGAACAAAGTTCACACTTTACACTGCTGCCACTGGACAAAGAAGTAATGTCTGCCTCAGTACCTCTGACCAGGATCTTGGCCCCGACCTCCCTGGCAAACCAGACTAAATGAGCCCGACATTTAGAGTGTGTGCCCATCAATGCTGGTAGCAGAAACGTTAAAAAATTATGTATTTTTAAAATATATAAGCTAATCTGTGTACCTGGAATTGTGAAAGCATGACGAACATCACACCAGTTTTGACACATGATTGACAACCGACAGCGTTGTGAAGTGGTCACAGGTGCTACCATACGTTCTGCAACTTCCTTCTGGAAAGTCAGAGTCATGCCCACACGACCATATGACCATGCACTTCTTCTGCAAAAATACAAGTCTTCTCACGTCATTCTTGAATAGGCTTGGTTACCTACATTATTTAATAGTTTAATTGTGTAATTTACAACCATCAAATGTTCAGGTGATTATAATTTAAACAACAAATATAATTTCGTTCATACTTTTTCAACAAATTTTTTTTCAAACTAAACCATTCATTGCTAAGGGATGGATTTTTTCTCTTCCTCTAAATGCATTTAATATAGTTTGAGCACTTTGAAAAATCTTTCAATCAAACTAGACTTGGGCCTAGTTGAAAAACTTCGCCTGAACACGTGAATCAAACATGAGAGCTTTGGCTTAGTGTGCCAAAGAGTTGTTCTTTTAGTAGATAAGCCTTCCACTTGTGCACTATCCTGAAACACTAGCCCTGATCCCCCTGCACCCTGACGAGGACCATGTTGGTCGAGATAACCGTCTATTTGTGCTTGAACCATATTCGAGAGACATGTTGGTGAAGACTATCCAATATTCTCTCCGCACATCCTAGCCAGATACATGGTGTCCAGGACTCCTGGTTCCTTCCTATATGCACCCTATTCGATGAAAGTAATGGCGAAGGATATTTTACATTCTCTCTGAACATCCTAACCAAAGACATGCTGTCAAGGATTCCTGGTTCTTTCTCTATTTGCACCCTTTTTTAGGAGAAGTATTGGTGAAGACTATTTGACGTATTCTCCGCACATCCTAGCCGAAGACATAATGTCCAGGATTCCTCCAGTTTCCTTCCTATTCACAGGATGTGTTGGAGAAGATTATTTTACCTTCTTTCCTTACAGATTAACTGGAGCTATATTGTTCAGAATCTCTGGACCATCTCTCTCTCCTTGCATTCTACATGATGTCATCCTTACTAACCACTCATAAAAAAAATCCTCCCCCCTCCCCCCCTCCCCACACACACACACACAATCTGTTGACCCTACAACTTTTATTAACTTACTGACGCCTTGATAAGAAGCGTTTAAAATAAACCAAAACCCCTTCCTTAATCCCGAGACAATAAACAGCTTACCTTTCCGATATAGCTTCCAACCACTTGATTATGAGAGGCGTGGACACGCTGAATGGCAAGTTACCAATCAGGTGGACATTTGGCTGCTCGTCTACCCATTCTTTTCTGAAATCCTCAGGGAAACACTTCTCCATGTTAAATCCCATTACATCCCCTATGATCACTTCCATCCTCTTTTCACACGCCTCTGTTAGAAGCTGTAAATATTATCACTGGAAGTTATATTTTATAAATAATAGTAATTATTGTGAAACAGTCTGTTAGAGGTCTAACATTTTAAAAGTATGGAGGCTAGTGTTTCAAGGATGATACTTTTTCAGACAGGTGGGCTATTTAATTTGCAATTTTATTTTAAAGGGAATATGAATCCATGTTACTAACATATAAATCATTCCATCTCACTAGTTTCAAAGAACTTGTAATCGCAGTAACATCATTTTCAAACATGTTTTAAATACAAATAAAGGGTGTATTACACAAACATCTATTTTATTGGTGATATTTTCACATTCATGAGGTTTATAAACGATACATATACAAAATGTTTGTTTCATTTATGAGAATTTCTATAGGTAAGAGCGAAAAGGCCTACAAATTTTACCAGAAAAGGTTATTTTCACATACCTTCCAGGGTTCTTTTACATGCCATAAGCGAAAGGGGTCAACTGCTTTACTTCCCCTCCAAAGGAAGTTGTGCTATGAATTTTTATCGCTGAAGAAAAATCTGTCGATCCAAGCTGAGTTTGAACCCATGGACACATGGGTCTGAGGTGAGCACTTTACCTTAAGACCACAGATGTCATCTTGGTCCCATTTGATTTTAGCATTTAGTATGGATAGTCACTATCAGATTTTTTTTTGGAAAAAATGTATAACTTTTCCCAAAAGATGAATAGAAATGCTAATTTGTTAGTTACGTCAATTTATTTATTTATCTAATTTACATGACTGTCAAACCTATTTATCAAATGTTTCTTAAAGCTCTGGAATTTGTTAGTTCCTTCACCCCTTGAGTACCTACTAATATTTTTTATATTTTTTTAAACACCTGCATTTTACTAACTGTTCGGTTTAAACACATTATGTTTTAATTACACTGCGTTAGGGCTTAGGAAGGTTGAACTTAAATAAAGTGAGCCCACATTTGCATGAAGGGAGAGTGGAAAAATAATCTAGGAAAAACTACCCTGAGCTACTTCCAACCGTGATTCGAACTTCGACCACCCAGTCATCGGCAGTCCAGTCTATTGAGAGAGTGACATCTTCGACTAGAGGTTCTCAAACTATATTATCCCACGACACCCTTTAAAGCTACAAAGCCTACCGAGGAACCCCTGTGTGTTCACGTCTCATCCCTTTTAAATAAAAAGTAGGCCTATTTTATATTACAGGCCTAGTTGGCTTATGTTATAAATTAAGACGAAAACCAAAAATATGTATTTCTTACATTTATGTTACATACTATTTTACATGCGAAAAATAATAAAACTTTAATAAGTAATGTTACTTAGCCACTTTTTAATAAGTAATTTTTTTTTTCGATTTTAATAATGTTAAAAAGTCATTTCATTTTCCTTTCATTATTAAACTGGATATGCTGCTAATGAGATGGATTTTTATGAATTTTTAGCATAAAAATTTAGATGCATTTATAACTTTTTACCACCATTATGCACAATTGTCTCATGGGATCCTTGACACACCTCGGCAAAAGCCGGTTTGAGAACCACTGTCTTAGACCACATTTGAATGAGGCAGGTTAATTTAGTAGGTATTTAAATTCTACCTTTATTTGCAGCAATCATAGCCACAAGTGGAAACGAATTTCTAATGGCCCTCATCTTTGGTTTCACTTTATCTTGTTTTCAGTTGGGAAGCAATTCTTGGTCTATGTTTAAAGTTTAATATTATCCTAATAGATTTGTGCCCCAGATGTGGGATCTTGTCAAATGTAAACATATGGTAGGCTAATCTATAAATTGGTAAACTTAAAAACCTATGCATGGAATGGCTGTTAAGAGATGAGTTTTAGGTGTATTTTGTGATTAAAGTAAAATATGTATAATGAGTCAGGCTAATAGTTTGTATATACCATAAGTCTAAAGAGTTATGCTGATAGCTTGCCTCTAAAGTATGTTTAATGAGTTTTTTTTATTTGGCACCGTGTCTTACTACCCATTCGGGTTATATGCCTAAATACCAATTGGGCTAATGGGTTAGTGGGAAGGTTGAACATAGAGGAAGTGAACCCACATTTGTGTGGAGGGAGAGTGGAAAACCATTTAGGAAAAACCATCCCCAGTTCACCCGAACGAGATTCGAACCTCGATTTCCCCGTCTTCGGCAGTCGAGCTCAACACGACTAGCGCGTTAGCTAACTATGCCACCGAGGAGGATTTTTAATGAGTTATGATGATAACTTTCCTCTAAAGTATGTCTAATGAGTTAGGCTGATAATTTTCCTCTAAAGTATGTCTAGTGGACTACCCCATCAACTTGCCTCTAAAGTCGGAAGAAAGCGGTGATCCTTCTCGATAACCACTAGTCTCTCGGGAGCTCTATTGAGTATGGCGCGGGTAATACCACCAGGACCCGGACCTACTTCACACACTTGTCCACACTTGATCCTGCCAGCCACTTTAACAATCTTGTCGATTAAACGTTGATCCATGAGAAAGTTCTGAGATAGCTGCCGCAAAGCTCGCAGACGGTACAAACGAACCAGATCCCTTACGGTGGGTAAAGGCGGCAAACGCGCCACAACTTTGGCTGCAGACATTTCTTTCACAACAAACTTAACAAGCACACGACCAAAGCACACTGCTCTAAAGTGTTTACCACAAATAAATACAAAGGAAAACCAACTTTTTAAAAAGAGACTTATTTAAAAATATTACAATTGAAAAGTTCAACTAATTCGAGGTTGTAGCCGGCTCATCAAAATCATCTAAAAATTTCTCCTGTTTAACTGAATACATAGAATATACGTAGATACCCAAAACACTTCCACCCAATACACAACCTGTGATTATGTTATTTCGCCTGATCCGTTGCAATTTTTGAACTCGCTCAAGGTTGAGTTTTTCGATTAACTTGATATAATCTATTGCAGTATTTTTAAATTTTGCTTTATCCTTCTCAAAATCAACTCTTGGCATACTTTCTTTATCTGCCATTCTACCAATGACCTGTAACAAGAACATGAAAAGTTTTAGTCAGGGTCACCGACAAATAATATACCCAGACACTCAACCTCCAGGTTAAAATGGTTGCGCTCCTTTTGACAGCTTGAGTCCTTCACCACTAGGATCGCAATGTCTAATGAGTTAGGCTGATAATTTTCCTCTAAAGTATGTCTAGTGGACTACCCCATCAACTTGCCTCTAAAGTCGGAAGAAAGCGGTGATCCTTCTCGATAACCACTAGTCTCTCGGGAGCTCTATTGAGTATGGCGCGGGTAATACCACCAGGACCCGGACCTACTTCACACACTTGTCCACACTTGATCCTGCCAGCCACTTTAACAATCTTGTCGATTAAACGTTGATCCATGAGAAAGTTCTGAGATAGCTGCCGCAAAGCTCGCAGACGGTACAAACGAACCAGATCCCTTACGGTGGGTAAAGGCGGCAAACGCGCCACAACTTTGGCTGCAGACATTTCTTTCACAACAAACTTAACAAGCACACGACCAAAGCACACTGCTCTAAAGTGTTTACCACAAATAAATACAAAGGAAAACCAACTTTTTAAAAAGAGACTTATTTAAAAATATTACAATTGAAAAGTTCAACTAATTCGAGGTTGTAGCCGGCTCATCAAAATCATCTAAAAATTTCTCCTGTTTAACTGAATACATAGAATATACGTAGATACCCAAAACACTTCCACCCAATACACAACCTGTGATTATGTTATTTCGCCTGATCCGTTGCAATTTTTGAACTCGCTCAAGGTTGAGTTTTTCGATTAACTTGATATAATCTATTGCAGTATTTTTAAATTTTGCTTTATCCTTCTCAAAATCAACTCTTGGCATACTTTCTTTATCTGCCATTCTACCAATGACCTGTAACAAGAACATGAAAAGTTTTAGTCAGGGTCACCGACAAATAATATACCCAGACACTCAACCTCCAGGTTAAAATGGTTGCGCTCCTTTTGACAGCTTGAGTCCTTCACCACTAGGATCGCTGCGGTTAGTCCTATCATCACCCAGCAGTGACACTAGCGAAGCGCAGTGTTGAAGGACTCAAGCTGGCAAAAAGAGCGCAGCGAGACCCCCATAAGGTTGAGGGTCTGTTTCTTACTTGTCTGTGGTCAGGGATTAAACAAAATTATAGGGATTTATTAGTATTAGGCCTATATCTATATGTTAAAAGTGTATATAATCATAAGTACATTAAATTTATATTTATTATTATGATACATTTTATAGCGAAATATTAAGAAATGAGGAGTTAGACCTAGTAATTTTACCATCCCAGACCGCATCTTATTAACTGTTCCGGTTACACGCATACATAGGCCTACTAATTATGTTAATGAGTTAGGGATGGGGAAGGTTGAATCTAGAGGAGGTGTACCTACATTTTCATGGAGGGATAGTGGAAAAGCTCTTAAAAACACCGGGATTCAAATACCGATCTCCCTGTCATCAGCGGTTTAGTCTATTGCAAGAGTGACACCTTAGATCATGTGGACACCGAAGCGAGTAATTAATTTTTTCCATTTGGAAAAAGAAGAAGATAGTAAATTATTTCATGAATAAATTATTTTATCTCTTGCACAGTGTGGTCAATATTTTTATAAACAAATATCTCATCAATTGTTATCAAGGTGAACATATTTGGCATGTACTAACACTACCAAGAAAAAAAGTAGTTAAACAGCTATTATAAAATTATTCATTTTTTACTAATTATATTACTAACAATATCAAACATTCCACAATTAAAATGGAGATGACTTTAACACATAGAAAGTAAACCTAAGCCTAATATATAAAGTGAAAAAGTGAGGGCAAGGTATTTATTTGTGACAACATCTACTGTGCAATTTTTAAAGTAATATTTTTCAGAAAATTCTCCTAACAAATTAATAAAATGCAGTAATTTATTTTTAGCTTACTTGTTTGAGTAAAAGTGTATTTATAATAAGCCTACATTTTATAGATTAGGCTTAAGTATAAGGTTATCTCCTGGTTATCTTTAGAATGTTTCTGTGAATTAGTTGTGAGCTAGTCAGATCAATAACTAAAGATTTGTCGGTTAATTTCTTTACTGCAAGTTACTTCCTTGATTTGAGGCATATTTTTAATTTATTCATTCCAATTAACATACATTTTTAGGTCATATGCATTGGTATTATTAAGGGCATATTTGTATACATATTTCCCCATTTTTAAAGTCATAAACATCAAAGCCTTGTTTTATTATTCAATACACTGTATGCTTGTCTTGTTATGCGCATCATAAATAAGAATAAAACTTTCATTGTTATATGACAAAGAAGTTTCTTTTTAAACAGTCGTAAGTTGGCCGCCATTAGTACTCATAAAGCCATGTATAATACTAGTATGATTTTGATTTGATTTTTATGTACATTAATGTAACTTAAGTTGTTTTTTTAGCACTGTGTCTTACTGCACGTACAGGTTATACACTTAATGTAAGTTAAATCCTTTTTTGTATTTCAATGAGCGTCTTACTACCTGTTCAGATTAGGTGGGTACAAAAACACTAATGTGTTAAGGATCAGAAAGGATGAAATGAGAGAAAGTGTACCCACAATTCTGTTTAGAAAAAATGAGTCTATTACATTAAGCAAAAAAATTTTTCAAAATCAATATTTCATGAAACTTAAACCACCACACAACATTATAAATGAATGATTACCACTTCTATCTACAATGTAACCTACATCATGACAATTTTGCATTAAGATATCTAAACTCCAAATAAGCGTTGGCCTATATACCCATCCAAACTTGTATTAATATTTAATTTTCTCAAACATGGAAGGTTAGGTTATCGGTAGCTTAAGTTGGGTTAGTTTGTAATTTATTAAATATATGAGTGATTATTTTTGATGAACTAAAACTTTATTAAATAAAACGTATGTGTAAAATAATTATTTGTTATGAATTACAAACTAACCCCTGCCTAGTCGAACCTCACCTTCCATGTGTGAGAAATTTAAATTTTAGTAAAAGTAGGTAGGGTATGGGTAGCTAATATAGGCCTATATTTATTTAGGTGGACATCTATGCGGCTTTGGAGGCTGAAGTGCTAAAGGAAATGCTGTGGAATAGAACTGAGTAATAGCCTGTAAAATGGCCTAGGTGAATCATGTAATTATTTATTTATAAATTTTAACATTTTCTCCCCCTTTATGTGTTAAATATAGAAAATAACGTTTTTGAGGAGTGTAATTTTTGTAAAAAAAAATCTGTTTTCAAAAAGAAAGTGTTTGTGTAGGGGCCTACATACTATACCCCCAAAAAAAACCTTCAGTAGGCCCTAAACCCGACCAGGATTCAAACCCTGATCTAGCCTATCCATCACTGGCAGTCCAGTATTTTTAGAAAGTGACGCATTGGGTCATTCAACTAACAAAAATAGAACCTTGCCCGTTGTTTGTTCAGTATGGTTATTATGTGTCATGCATTTTATGACCCAACTTATATCAGCAGTCAGCATTCAATTTAACTCCTCAATACATTAGTCCCAGAAAATAGCCTAGCCTGTCAAGTTTAAAAAAAATATTAATAATAATTAACTTGACTTAAAATCATGTGTTGCCCAGTTCTCATCTGATGTCAAGTCATCACTGTGAAAGCATAAAGCCCCATCTACATAGTCCAAAAAATCCGCATTCTTATAGTCCTTAAGTCTTTAAAAATGTAAATCGCGTCCATATCCTTAATCAAGTGACCGAGCCAACCAATGAGAAAGTTGGAAACAAAGTTCAATTAAACTCTTCGAAATATACTTCTCTAGAGCTAGGCGCAAGCAGACAAGATCACAGCTGGGCAATTATAACACAACTACACAACATTTTTTGATAAAATGTCCAGGATAAGTTACATTTGAAATGAAGGTTAAGTGCATTTACAAATAATATATTTAAAACACGAGCTAGTTAGTGTAGTTACTATGATAATGCCATTGGTGTTTTCATTTTGATGTGCGAGCACACTTACTTTGCTGTGACCAGTAGTCCTTTGCAGTACGTATCGCCTAGTCCCTAGAAAGTTAAAGTTGAGTCAACTTCTACATAGTGATAAGGCCTAAGGAATTAAGGATAAGGACTTTGTAAACAGTGCAATCTTTTAGTGTGGAGTCGATTTCTTACGGAGTACTGCACACCTTACCGATGTGGAGTATGTATGACTCACAATAATAATTTGTTCAGCTATACCAGAGATCGAACCAGGAATCATCGCTTAAGATGTATATTCTTGCAGCGGTATGTCTATTTAAAGTGTAATTTATATTTTAATATAAAGACTACTTTTCTAATCCTAACCCTAATGATAAACTATGGCTCAGTTCCGCAAAAACATTTTTAAGCCGCTCGAACCCCCAAAAAGTATATTTTGATATTATGCTTAGGTTCAAATCAGTAAATAATACTAACCTTTGCTTTAGTGTTAAGGACACAAAATTTAAATAAATTACCTATAACACTACCAAAGATAATAAACTGCTACCATGTTAAATCAATTAGCCAATCAGGCCAACAGCTTATACAATTTATTAAATTTTAGTGTATAAAATGGACATATTTATTTCATGGTATGGGTAAAATTAAATTGTTGTCGGTGTTAATACTAGGAAAATAAGATTTTTCACGATAAACTTAATATCAGACATAAAATTTAATACAAATAATCTAAATTTATTAGGGTTTTTTGTTGGCTACAGTTTCAAGTAGCTGCAGTTTGGCCAACACTATAGTCTCTAGTAATAAGTAGTACATGAATCTTAGGATAATACTTTATGAAATTATATTGATAAACCCATCGATTTTTATTAAAAGTTAATGTAAAATTTGTTACTTTATAGCAGGGCCACAGGACATTACTTTTATAAAAATCCTAAAATTGGATTGTACAGGTGGTGAAATAATTATATCAAAAGTAGTATCCAGATCATACAGCTGGCAACACTGTCACAATGTTGTATTTATTCATGATAGCTAGAAAACTCACTTTGAGGTCACGACATGATTTCCTTTACTTTTTATTTTGTAACCATTTCCTGCAAACATATGATTCCGTCAGCTGATTGGAAGACGTCAAACACAATCAACAAAGCCATGCGCTCTAGTGTTTTGCTTTAACTGACGTGGTACGTTGATACAAGTTGTGTTTTGATAAACTATCTTCTAAATATCGTAGATGCCATTTCTTTCGAAAGATTGGCGTTCACCTGGGGAAGAATGGGTGAAAACTGAAGAAGGATGGGAAAAGAAGAAAATCTTGGAATGTGGTCGCCACTACAATATCGAACACGACAGTTTAGACGATACCAGGTTTGTATGAATCTATCCTATGAAATTGTAAAACTTGATCAAGTATCTTCTAAAATAAAAGTAGGCCTACCTACTAACAAAAATAATATATTTGTACTCATTTGAAACCTAGGATTGTTTTAATTTTCTCTCAGGGTGATTTTCTCAATCGCAACAAGAAAACTAAAATTAGACAAGATGGAACTTATTACTACAAAAATATCTTTGTTTTGTGCTACAACTGTTGCATGGTTTAATATTCACACATATTTTCCAAAATTTTGTTTCAAAACATTTACTGTACCATTTTCTCACAGGACTTTCAATTCATATCTATTCAATATGAAAATTCACTTTCTTTAAATGACCTTGGTGTGATGTTGACCTCTCTACCTTGAACGGCCGTGTGACGTCATTGAAACAAGCGGCTAAAGGAGCTGCATAGAATAAATTTAAAATGATTGATGTTTTTTAAGATAAGCCGTATTTTTGTTTAAAAAGCTACTAAAATCGAGAATAACAACGCATCTCAAGCAGAGTAAGCTCAGCATTGATGTGCTTTTTACTGTGACACACCTGATGGATTTGTCTACTAAAAGGGAATGTTTCTAATCACCTTTTCAGGTGAATCCTGATGAACTTAACTTTAATATAGGTGACCTGGTGGTCTAGGGGTAAGGTGTTGGACTTCTGTGCTGGGGGTCCGGGCTTTAATCCTCGGTTCCAGCACAGATTTATCTGATTGCCAAACCTTTTCTTTACCTCTGACAAGATGTTTGTTAATAACAAATTATGAATTTGTGGAATGCCAGGCCTCCACCGTGGTTCGGATCCCACGTTAAACTGTAGGTCCTCCAATTTTTCATCTCAAAATCACCTTACCATTACACATTAGTGTAAGTGCATATAACCCGAACGGGTAGTAAGACGCGGTGTTTATAATAATAATAATAATAATAATAACTTTAATAAACCTCCAAAGCCCTACATTCTTAGATTAATTCCTTAATAATAAAGTTTGTTGAACGAAAAGGGATGAAACCTAATAACCTTAACATTTAATAAAATATTACTTGCTAAAAAACCTGAAACCACAAAATTTATACTAGCATTACACTCACAAAAATCCTGTGGAATCCAATGATACTAAATTCAAGTTTATTAAAAAAAACTTTGCTATAGTGAACAATTCAAAACCAAACTCACCTAAGTGACGCAAGAACATATGTTGTTGAAAAAATTTTGAAATTACACAACTAAAGTTTTATGTATATTATACAGCTGATTGATGTGCATTAATATTCTACAGCAACAACACTTCACCCTCCTTTGCAACAGATACATTTATTGTAGCTGGCAAACCATATTTGTAGTAAAGATATTAACAGAAACACACTCCAAAACTCATCCGCCAGAAGTCGAATGTTAAAATAAAATATATTTTAAGGCTAAATAATAAATAGATGTTATTTGGTTCCTTTCAAACCTAGCTTAATCCAACCTTTATTATGGTAACTAATCGGCTGACTCTATCTTTGATACTGTCCCATTCCTTGATAAATTATAATTTCAATTAATATTCACAAAATAAACTAACATATTTGACTTTTGCAGTGTAATATGATGCATATCATATATATATATATATATAATTGGTTTATTAAGTGTTGTTTGTTGGCTTGTATTAAGTTGTTGGGATTACCTTTATATAACTTCGGCCCGCTGTACAAACTGATAATCAAATTTGGCCCTTAGGATGAAAAACGTTTGAGCACCCAGGTCTAAGGCATCACTCTCGTAATAGACATGATAATAGATGGGGATTTCAGGGTTCAGATCCTGATCAGGTGTATTGATTGTATTTTTTTCCTAAATGGTTTTAAACTCCCTCTATGCAAATGTGGGTACACTTCCTTTGAGAGTTAAACCTTCCTCCCCATAACACATTAGTGTAATTAGTTAATGTGTATAACCCAAACGGGTAGTAAGATGTGATCTGTAGGCAAAAAATGTGTGTCGTCTGCCATCATTAATTGTATTTGGTTTCTTTATAGATGTCAACAGCTTGTTTCATTGAGTTCTGATTTTGACTACAATACTGGCCCAAGATCAACTCACTGGTGAGTCATAATAATTAATTACTAAACTATGTTTTATATTCTGATCAAAATAAAGGGGTCTATGTGTTCTAGCTATCTGATCGTGTTGCGAGCATTGTCAATAGGACTATTTAATAGTTCATTTCTTTATTTATGGTATGCAGACTACTCCTTTGGTATAGTTTACAGTCCGCTTCTCACGGGCTCTAAAACATCGTAGCCTCTTGTTAGGGTACACTTTATTTTGTATATTCACTAAGCTTCTATGACAAATACTTTGTCTAATGACCCCTAAATGATTGGGTTTCATTTTAGTGAACAATTTTTTTTTTCACAGTGTCTAAATTCATTTTCTATGATTTGCTTGCATTGTTTTGTTATGTTAGGTGAGACCTAATCCCACACTAGTCTCTTTATTTTAAGTAAACGTTAAGTTGGACTGTGCTATGCATCAATAGACCAAGCACCATTCACATAATTTTAAGAAAATGAGCTTTTAATAAAACTATAAGGAAAACAGTGGGTACCACTTATATTTTTTTTTTCTCATATAATATCAGTAAATGTACCTAATTAGTTTAAACTCCTAGGTAACACACTTGATAAATATTAACTAAAGGTGCCCATTCACAAAGTGATATGTGAAGCAATCTGGTTGGCAATGGGATTTTTCTGAAATTGCCGATGGATTGGTGCCCCCCATTAATGAGGCAGCTATACAAACAATTTGGTTGGCAACCAAGATTTTCCTCTATCTTGTCTCCATCAGTTCAAAGTAGACTTTTGTTACATGTGAGCATATACTATCAATGAGTACAATTTCGTATTTATTATTGTATGTTTTTAAGGCAGTAGAATATGTTCCAATTAAGTCTCAAAAATAATGGTTTTAGAAATTATTTTAAAATGTCCCATTCCTCGTTTCTTAACTTCTGCCTTTCATCAACAACATTATCGGAGTCGGCCATTTAATATAGAAAAATAAATAAGACTCATTATCCAAAAAAAAAGTCAAAATACTAGATTCAATAAACTATTATAATAAACTTGCACTCACACAACCTACTGTATGGAAAAACAACATGTGCAGACCGAGACGCAAAGCAAAACGGGTGCTATGCACATGCGCAGATCTAGCAGGTTGGCAATCTTGTCCCATTCGTCCATTCACGATGCAACCACTGTGCAATCTGCTTCAGATTGCTGGAGAGGTCAATTGAATTGACGGTCCAGACCATCAACCAAAATATTGCTCAGGCAATCTGATTGCCTTTGCCCACTGACGAGGCAATATTTGAGCAATTTGGTCAAAAGCGATGAGATTGACAACCAGATTGCTTCAAGATTGCATCGTGAGTGGGCCCCTTGAGGAAATATATAGATTTTTAGTGCTTAACTTAGTCCACTATTGCGTTTGACTCTACTGTGAAATTTAGTAATACATACTCAATTAAAATTAAATATCATCATCACATTACAAACAGTGAAATATGTAAATAATATTTTAAAATAAGTTTGGGCCAAAGTAATGGCTAACTCTTCTTAATCGTCAAAACTCAAAAACACCACCACCTCCATCAATGACATCCTCAATTACTTCCTTAAATAATATGTTTAGATAGTTCCTCCTAGCATCTGCAATTATAAGGTGCAAAATTAGCTGGGATGTTTTTAAAGTCATTCTTCCGATTTGTAATACTCACTTGGAGCTTAGTTGTTCCTACGTAGTCAACCTTTTCCCATTCTAATGACAATGAGTTTTTTCATTTAAATTTTTTACCAACAACCTAACATGGTGTTGATATAGTCATCACTCATTAAGCGTGTACATGGTGCTGTTAAAGTTTAAAGGCACATTCTATGTATCTGAATTGTTTGACAAAAATTTGTGTCCAAAGATGAAGAAACGAATAGTATTTTTTTTTTTTAAGAGTTGTGTTACTCTATAATCACTTTTAGCATCAATACCATTTTCATGTTTCTTTGTTAACCTCTGCATTAGCCAGCCCAAACTATCATATCCTTTGTTTATTCTCCTAAATTAATTTTGACATAATTTTTAAGCATGAACTTATTTCTTATGCATTTCTACCTACCTCTCATTCAAGCCAAAGGTAACCAAAGCTATTTTGCTGGACCCAAAATTTACACCACACTTAAAGATCCCTAGAACGTGTTTGTAGAACACACTGTTTTTGACGTTTTATATTTCAAAGGTGACTTCTAGACTGGAGGTTTTTCTCCCCTTAAATCATCTTTCATGAACTTGTAGTTTTAACCTTTGGCTATAAGATGGCATTATTATCACCAATTTTTAAAAATTGGCGCTTGGTCTGTTGATACAGATGTGGTTCAGTAATGATACAGTTTAATAAACATATCTTGCGATTTTAATATGAGAGCTAGTAGATAAAGGGCCTACATATCGAAATTAAACTACTCACAAATTTTATTTATAATCAATAACCAAGCATTGAAACCAATATGATTGATATATCCTTATTTAAAAGTGTATGATTGAATAATTTTGATATTTTTTATCTCTAGTCAACTGACTAGCTTTTATAACAGTTTGTTCTTGAATGGATAGGTTGCCAATGGGGGCTTATCCAAAGCTTAAATGTTCCCTCGATTTAAATTTTGAACCATAAAATAGAAAGTGTATTTCATTTTAACCCAGAAAAATTAAGAAAATCAAACAACAAAAAAAGTCATTATATTAAACTACTATCTACATCTCACTCCAAATAAAATTAATTATTTCACCTGTATCTTAGTCCTAACATTTATTACAATATACCTACAACTATTCCACATTTTATGTTATTTTTTACTCTTAAAAATATTTAATAACTGCCAAGTGTGTGATGGATAATCTTTTAAAGGTTTTTAAGACATAATATAAATGGCAATTAAATACCAACACAGGTTTTTAATTTAGTTTTATTTTAAATCTATTTTAAATTTTAAACATTGACTTGACATATGCATTTAATTAACAAGTCTTTAATGGGAGTGTTCTTTTGTTTTAATGATTTTTGTATTTCATTTTTATGCAAAGGTGCTACAAAAAATGTTAGTTGGAAGGGAATGTCATGTTTCTTTATTAATCCAAATTAGTGAACAAGACGCCACATAAAAACACCACCTAGTCATATTATATGGGAGATTCAAAGTCACTTTTGGAACAAGGCAATACTCACATATACAGGGTGTATTTTAATTGGTGTCAAATATAGGGGCATGTTCCCATTCACCAAACATCAAGAAAAGTTCATACAAACATGGGTCTAGAAACACTTAGTTTCTAAGTTATTAAAGTTTTTCCTCAAAAATGAATTGGTCGTGGGGGATCCATTGAATGGCCTGCTCAATCAGCATATTTAAATCATGGATTTTATCTTTATGTACATTTAAAGTCCATTACTTAACTCCTGTACCTCATGTTGAGGTTCTAAAAGAGTGTATCGTAAATAGATGTGAGCAAATATGTGACACCTCAGGTGTAATCAACTAAGTACAACAAAGCATCGAGCATCAGAGGATGCATCGAAGCAGGAAACCATTTTGAACAATTTTCACAACAAAATTTTCTGTCTTGTGTTGTTGTTGTTGTTTGTTGTTGTTGTTGTTATTATTATTATTATTATTATTATTATTATTATTATTATTATTATTATTATTATTATTATTAATCATATATTTGTAATTAATAATCGGTATGTATCATTATTTAGCTATTAATATTATTATTACTATATTTTTTTTAAATTTTATGTGCTTGTGTACTTTTCAGTGCTGGCCTGTCTTAGGTCTCATGATTCTTGGCCAGCATTATAATAAAGGAAATTATTATTATTATTGTTGATGTTACGTTGTTGAACTTTGCCTTGTTTAATTTCATTGGTTCTTCTCTTGAATTACTTATTAATCGATTCAATATAATTTATTTTCTTTGCAAATGTGTAGTTGGAATTGGTCTTAGGAACCATTACTATGACAAATAACTAAATAATTGAGTGTTATAATGGATGCATTCCAACAAAAGAATGTTAATACATAGTCATTATTTATATTTTTTTATTATTTAATTACATTTCAGTATATGGCAGCAAAAAGCCAACTACTGAGTCGCAGATGGCTGCGCTATCCAATGGCTCGTGATATTAATATAATCACATATTTGTAGCCGACGATTTCCGCTAAGTCCATCATAGACTCTGCCTTAAAATATGAGTGAAGAATGACCCTGGGCACGGGACGAATCCTGGATAGCTCAGTGAGAGCATTGGCGTACTAAGCCAAAGGTCCCAGGTTCGATTCCCGTGTCCAGGTGTCATTTTTCAATTTTCAGAATATTTCAATACATGTTCTTTGTTCATAATTTTTTTTTTTCCAAAATTAGGATTTGAATTTATGATATAGTATATAGTTTCCGCCACTNTAATTTTTTTTTTTCCAAAATTAGGATTTGAATTTATGATATAGTATATAGTTTCCGCCACTCTAATAATAATTCAAAACTCACCATTGACAAAAACATGTCAGATTTAGAAATTACACATTAAAGTGATAATTCCTCCACAATTCATTATATTGCTAAGCCAATTTGGTTTTTAACTTGTCTTGTTAAGTTATGCTGAGTGAGTTGAATAACTTTCCCTTATAAAATGGAATAGGTCTAAGTTGCGTTAGTACAAATGTTTCTATAAAACTGCTATTGGGCCTGTGCTCTGAAGGGGCCATGTGTTTTGTCACAATAATGTAAATCAAATTTAAGGAAGCTAATCTAGGAAACATAGGGAAAGGACATTATTTTTGAAGTTTTTATATCAAAACATTCTCTCAGTCAAAATAAATCAAATAATTCTCCATTAGTAACATAGAGTATAGCTTTCTTCAGATGCTGACCTCAACAGTTCTTGAATTTGCTAATGATGTCTAAGAGTTTAATGATAACTTTTGATCTATAATAAATAATCTAATCGTCCAATGCCGCTTTGCTCATGACAAATATACAACAACTGTTTGTATCACCATGCGAAGAAAATTAAACTGGTGTCGATTGGAGCAATATTTTATTTATTTTGACCAAAAAAAAATTTTGCTCAAAAATTACAAAAACACTGCCCTTAACTCGTGTTGCCTACACTATTACCTTAGTATAAATATACTAAACTTGAGGTTATCATATATAATGTAACTAAATAGTACACTACTTTATTTGTTCAGGCTTGACAATGAAGATAAAAGAGATCTGTATGGAGGTGATAACGTGACTGTGCACACAGATGACGAGAAGAAGAGGAAATATTCAGGTAACCGCAGCTACAGTCCGATTCTGAAAGTAAGGCACTTTTTTGAGCATTTACAAAAGTTATTAAAACAATGTTCGTACATCCATGTGTCGAGTTATATAATCTGCATCTGTCACTGTTGATAGTATGACTACCTAAAACATAATATTAACACCAATAATAAAAACCAATGTTGACTTCAAAAATATAGTTTAGTCTTTTCTTAAAGTTTCTTTCATAATCGTTCTCCAGATATGGGTGGAAAAAGCTGTTTATAGAATTTACTAGAAACATCAGTTCTTTCAAATTAAGGTTTTGGAATCATCCATAAACCATGTAACCCTGTTCGGTGGTTTGGGGGGTAGGTGTAGTTAAGTCTACATGGTGTTACAGGGAGTAGTGTGGGTACATCACATTATTATGTAACACAAATCTTATATTTTGTAATGTTGAATAAAAAATCTCATTGTTCATGTTTTCACTCGTAGTAAAAATACTTAAGGATAACTCTCAATTCTGTGTAGTATTAAATCTTGAAATGAAAATTGAAAAATAAACCTGGAAACGGAAATCTAACCCGGTCCAGGTGTCATTTTTCAATTTTCAGAATATGATATTTAGATGGAAAATTCCTCACTAAAAAGCATAAATAATAGCTTCGGCTATTAAATCTTGAGTCAAAAGTTTTATTGTCACAAAAGCTTCCCTATTAAATAATGACATTCACTCTTGATATGTAAAGCTACATAACACATGTTGGAGGGGAGAAGGGTCAGGCTATATGTTTACATGGTGTTACATGTTGGGTGAAAAAGCAGGGGAGGGGGTAATAGAAAAAGTAATAAAAAGACAAGCTTTATGTGATCTATGGATGAACCCTTATACATCAAATAAAATCATTAATATATAAATAAATCTTAGACCCTAAAAGGCCCACAGTAAAGGTACAGCAACCTTTAACACTGCCCATAAATTAGTTACAATCACAAAGGTATTTTTATTTGAAAATATGTATCTCTCTCCTAATCTTACTATCCAGAAATGAGACCCTATCTTGTGGATTCTTAAATTAACATATTTAAATTTTGCATCGCTGATTAAGACAATATTGTAAAGCTATGATTGTTGTTATTTCTAGATGGAGCAGTGCAGCCACATTGCCACATCACAATAAAATCCACCAGAGAAGTAAGTGAAGAAGGCTCACTTATTGACCTTCACAAAGTGTAATTTAAAAGTATTGAGATGGTTAATTTGAAACAACTTCCATAAGTTTTTTTAATATAAAAATCTCCTTCTACATTTAATTATAATTTTAAATTAATCAGTACAGTAATGATTCTTATCTTTGGCACATATATTTATGAATTCAATGAGCTTTTAATTAGACTACTATATGGAATAATAGCATTTGTACCAAAAGTGTTATTATAACAAAATATATTAATAAGCAAGTGATAAATCTCAATTTATTCTTAACAATAGTGGGGCAAAACTAAGTATAATTTGGTCTCCCTCACTAATCATTGAATAAATCTGATCTTTGCAGTACCTACCTAACACATGTATAATCTTATATCTCATATTTGTGTATCTGAATCACTTATTTGCAAAGATGTTAGTTGGTATACTTATATAAATCATAGTTCAATTATTATTTTCTTTTGGTGACCTGGCGGTCTAGGGGTTGTTGTTGTTGTCACACTTCTGCGTTGGGGGTCCGGGGTTCAATCCTCAGTCCCGGCACACATTTATCTGATTGCCAAACCCTTCCTTCACATCTGACAAGACGTGTATTAATCACAACTTGTGAATGTGTGGAATGCCAGGCCTCTACCGTGGTTCGGAATAGCATAAGTGCGTATAACCCGAACGGGTAGTAAGATGCGGTGCTAATAATAATAATAATAATAATAATAATAATAATAATAATAATATTTTCTTTTATATTTTTTACTCTGTCCATAGTTTAAAGGAAAGATTTGATGATCAATGAAGTAGATTATTTAAATAATTAAGCTACTTTTATATATTCAAATGTACAATTGTATGTTCTTCTGTTGTAACTTTTAACAAGCAATATCAATATTGATATAGTACTAATAATAATAATAATAATAATAATAATAATATACTATGAAATGTGACAGCAAAAATGCATTTTTATCTTCTTAACCTACCAATACACCCACTATCATTCAACTGGAGATTAGGTAACCCTTCAGATCATGCACCGACCTCGCCAGTAGCCTCTATCTTCTCCTATCTTGCGCCGCCTCCTTCCATTTATTATTTTTCATTCCCAGCTCCTTCAAATCCCTCTTCAGTTTGTCTCATCACCTGGTTCTTGGTCGATCCAGGGATCTCCTGCCATATGATACTCCTTTTAGTTCTTGGTCTCTATTCTGGTCTCATCTCGGTGACATGTCCAACCCACCACACTAAAATCATATGATCCCATCTAGCTCTTGGTCTCCGTTATGATCCTCTTGGTCTCTATTCTGATCCCATCCTAATGACAAGTCCAGCCCATCTCACTAAAACCATATTATCGACAGATTGCTGGTTTCAATGGTCTGAGTGATGCCTTTAAGAGGTTGGACTTCAGAAATGCTGTCCATGACATCCGTCGGTTCAACTACATCGTGAAACTGTTGGAGATGCTGATGACTCAGAAGTTGGCCATGCTGTCTGGATGCGCCCAGCGCGTGTTGTTCTCCATGCTGGAGGAGGTGGCCCATCACGTGTGTGCCAGTCAACAGAATATCCACACGCTCCACCGTTTATTGCAGCAGGTGCGCAACACGCTCGACCACGCCTGCTGGGGGTGGCCGCTCGGCAAGCTCTCTGCTCTGGGAGAGGCATCTGCGGCACATCAACCGAATCTTGGCCATCGCCAATCACATCCACATAAGGGAGGTGAGCACACACAATGAACACATGAACAATTTGGGAAAAACCTTTTTGATTAAATCTGGCCATATTTTATGAATTTGTAAATTTCTTAATTAAATGTTAGCACACAAACTATTTGATTGATTGGTTAGTCTATTAACCAATGTGCTGACTTAAACTTCTTAATCTAATACAGGCATGTCCAACCTGTGGATTGCTTGCGTCCCCCGAGTTTGGTCTGTGCAGCCTGCCAGCTCATATTTAAATACTTCAAATTGAAGAAAACAAATATGACCTCGGTAGTCTTGGGGTCTTGGAACAAGTAAAAGGAATTTGTCCTTTATGTTATTCCTTTTACTTGTTCCTATCTATGTGTACTATTATTCTTTACAATTTTTCCATTTTCTCCCGTTTGTGCTTTTTGGTTTCCTCTTTTATGGAAGTTGCGTTGCGCGTTTCTCACTCCTCCCTGATGAGTTCTGGTAAAATGAAACCAAGGTCGGGTGATTGGGCTGTAACGATTAATTTTCTTCAGAGGGAACCATTACCTCTTTATCCAATGGCAGCAATGTAAAGTGTGAACCATGTTCATCTTTTAATTGTAAAAGTCATATTGTGTTCGTCCCTTTTATATGTTTCTATCTACCTTTCCTGTACCGTCTTCCAAATATAAAATAAATTAAACAATAAAACATATTAAAAAGTGTAATTTCAGGATGAAAAGTCTTTCACACTAGCCCTGGGGGGCTCTCAAGAGAAGGCATAGCATTAGACACACAATTTAAATTTAAAATAAAAACCGCTGTATGTTGACCCATAATGCATAGCAATGCTAACTTAAAACAGCTGACTACCAACATATTTTATTTTCTAGTGGATACACATATATTATAGATCATTCTCCAGCTGGATGTTTTCAAATTATAATTCTGTATCGGGTCACAATCCTATACATCGATACACACACTTTCCACTAACAGGTTATTTCAAATCTCTTCACAATGACCAATGAAACTGTCTGCTTGCTTCTGGCTATACAATGCATGATTTATCAAATGCGCATGATTTGAGATGGTTGAGTTTGAGATTTATTTGGCTCTTCATTGCCGAACATCTCTGGCAGAGTAGAGATGAGTGTAACTTTAGCAGAACAGCTCACACCGATAAGGCGGAAATCTTGTGATTGGCTTAGAGCTTGTCACATGACCTCATTTCTATTTTGCGATTGTTTTTCGGTGAAAGTGTGAATACACGGGTAGGAAGCTTTAACTACTTAGTATAAAGGAACAAACTTGTCTAGGAGGCAGTTTTTTAAGAACTTTACTAGTGTTTGCTTGTAGAGAGAACAGGGAGTTCAAATTTTTTTAAAAAAAAACACCTGAATCTAATCAGTGAGAGATTGAATTCTTAACTTACTGACATATTTGTGTGTTGTGTTCCAGCCAAGAGATGACATGTTCCCCAAGCTGGCAGACCTTCCCGAGGAGTGTATCCGCGAGGTTTTGCTCCGTTTGAGCGATCATAAGGATCTGGAGAACTCCAGCAAGGCATACACCGTGATGCAACGTCTAGTGGATGAGCAGAGAATCTGGAGGGAGCTTTGCCAGTTCCACTTCACACAGCAGCAGATGCAGTTTGTGATGGAGGGTGACTTGGCAGGTTGCAAAGACTGGCAACGCATCTACCATAAGCTCCGCAGGTAGCCTAACTCTTGTACGATATAACGTTTATAACAGAGTGGTTGTGTAAACATAAACAAACTAAGGAATCTTTCTGATAGTCAAATTGCAGCTATTATTTGCTCACAATCGCTTCAACCATTAACAAATACCTATAAACACTTAACTCAATTATTTTTCATCACTTTTTTTTATGAAGCTCATGTATTGGATTAGTCCCAAGAATGGTTTCAGTCAAATAAAAGAGAGTTATAATTTTAATGGTTATTAATTTTATCACTAATCTAACAAGAACCTGTTTTTCAATTCTTGGCAATGTGAACATTAAACATTTGGACAACTACTCTTTGCAACATCCCAAAATTTAATTTCACTGTATTTTTTACTGTTCTTTCATCAAACATCTGATGTGCACCAAGGTGTGTTAATTACTGTGCTCATCTGGTTTTTTTTTAACTATCTTGTAACTCAAGTTGGGATATTTTATTTATTGTGGTATTTAGTTTTTATATTTTTTTTACTTTATTCATCATTGTTTAGCTATGTTTAAAATAATACAAAAGTACCTTAGTGTAATAGTCACTTCAGTTTAATATAAATATCTTAAATACAACAAAACATATGAAACATTACAATTTAAAAAAATAATATTTACATAAAGTCTTTTTATCCATATGGGATATTTGCAAAGCTTTGAATTATTTATATGAAATTGATAGGGAGGCATTTAAGTATAACGTATGCACCTTAGCAGTAGGTGGGGGTTTGAGCTTTGCATATTTTTGGCTGACAACAGGATGAGGGGGCAGGAGGTCAGTAAAGGGCTAATATAAGACAAAGAGAGACGGGTAATAATGGGGAAGGGCACATCGTAGCCCGCTTGGGTTTAAAGCAGCTTCGGTAGTTATTGACTAACACGACTCATACCTTTGTAAATTTTGTATAACTATAATAATTAATGTATTCACTAATAATACTTTATTTATAATTCTATATTTTTTTAAAATTCTACCTGTTTAATACAATAGATTTAAATTCATTTGTCAAGAGTTTTTATTGTGTATTACTTCACACCATTAATTTACACCTTTATATTAATAATTAATTACCAGCCATTTATAAATTATATAAGATATAATTACTATTTCTGTGTACAAACTACAAAAATGAAAGTCGACAAATATTACATAAGCAAGAAAAAGGGGGAGGGGCTATCAGGCGTTTGTTTATTTTTGCTTATAAAGGTATAAAGGGGGGGCATGGTGTCAAAAATGTCCAAAAACATGCTTACGAAATAGAATGTAAATTAAAAGTTATCATAGACACTCTGTTCACTTTTAAACTTTTCTCTTCAGATCATTTGGTTTAAAGGAGGAGTATGCCGAAATCATTCAACTGTGCCGCAATTGCCGCTGTCTGTTTTGGAAGTCTTTTGGCCATCCTTGCATCGCCGATCAGGATCCTGAGTTCCAGGAGAAGCTAGAAGATGTAGACAAAGATTCGCTTCATGTCCCAATCCCACCCCAAGCTTTTCTCAAGTTCTTTTCTCTCTGATTGGCTAGTAGCAACTTGTTAAAATTACTTCGACTCTTTTATTGCAGCGGAATTCTTGCCTCTCGTGGCTTGCAAAAGAATTTGGTTAGTTTAGTCAAAGCTTCAAGTAGACTAGTCTCATACTCTCTATGTCATAAATTAATTATTTTTTAATGTTTGATTTAACAGTATTGTTTTACTATCAAATAAACCTTGTTGTAAATTTTGAACACTTTATCCAGTTAATCATTATTGAAGTCTAAGTAAATTATATTTTAAATTTTAAGCTTTCACCCTATAATATATCCTTTTGTCTTTGCAGCTACTATTAAGTTAATTATTTTATTTAAATGCATGATGATATTTAACTTTAGCCGAAACATTATGCTGTGTCCTATTAGTAATATAACATAAGTAATGTCTAATTTAACATACGAATCACAATAACTTAGTCACTTTAAATATTACCGGCGTTTTTTTTTCTGTGGTAGTTAAGTAACCCTAATAACGAATCATTGTCATTTAAATATATGTACAGTGTAATAATGTATATATTATATTTTATAAGGTGTGTATTATCAAGTAAGATAATTTTATTTTCATAAAACACTCAAGTTCTTGTGAATGTATCGTGAATGTTCTGTGTTATCAGAAGATGTATTTTATTATTTAAATATAAAATTTTGTGATCTTTGGAGGCACTTTATTTGTTGATATTTTACTTTTAGTTTTTTACTATTGCAATTAAAGAATCTGTGATTTGGTTGTTTTTTTCTATTTTGGGTTCACTTAAAACAAGTGGCCAATTTGTTTTTACAGCTTTGAAGTTCAGCTTCTCGGCTATAATAAATAATTTTAATGTTGTCATTTTATTTTTACCAACATGATATTTTTTTTTACATTCATTGGATGTCCGCCCACATATTATACTTTAATTTAGTTTTTTTTACTTTTGTTTGTATACAGTATATCATTGATATTTTGTTATTAAAGGAAAATATAGGTGCACTTTTGTATTTTGAAACTTTTAATATACTTGTATGCTTGAGTAATATCCAGCTAGTGTGTGCAATGTCGGTGGTGTAAAGATTACTAATATAAAATGTGTAATTTTAAATTTATTTTTATATGAATATAATATCAGAAATTTGCATTGGAATGTAAAATTCTTTGCTAGTTATTTCTGCTGATAAAATAATTGCCGACATTAATAGAAAGCTGATGATTGCATGCAGAGAATTTAAATAGGAAAGTTTGAACAAGCAGCTAATTGAATTATGGTAAGATTTTTATTTTTGTAAACTTCCAAAAAGGTTGGATCATTTCATGTTTATTATTGTGTGTTTCATGTAATATGATTTAGTTTCATAAATACTGTTTTTGATTTATTTGTTTTTCATCAGTCAACCCATGTCAAACCATAAACTAAAATATAATGTTATTTACAAAACCTACTTGCTTCGGTGGCCCAATGGTCTAAAAGGCATCACCCTCGTGTTAGACTTGCCTGCTGATGACAGGGAGATCAGGGTTTGAACCCCGGTCGGGTATACCAAGGGGAAGTTTATCCAAAATGGTTTTCCACTTTTCCTACATGCAACTGTGGGTACACTTCCTCCAAATTAAACCATACTCATCCTTAAACCACTAAGCGTAATTAATATTTAGGTGTACAACCCAACCCGAACGGTAAGTAATAAAATGTGGTGCTAAAAGAAATTATAAAACCTTACTTCAAAAAAGATAAATAAAAAATTGGAATAAATGGATGCTAATAATTAATAAATTTTCAACGCAATGTATCAAGGTTCATAGAGTTTCAAGACAATATTTACACTACTTTCTGAATGTATTTAATGTAAACTAATTGATATTTGGAGGAAAACAATATATGTCCTAACATTCATTCTATAGATAGGCTAACTATTCCCTAAGGATATTCGAAAATTTGAAGAAAAAAAAAATTAGATTCAAGGTATAAAGTTACTATTTTATTTTTATTTTTTATGATTTGATTATTTGGAATATAATACTATTCTAAATCAAGCTTTAGATTTAAACTTTTTCTTTTTTTAAGATTTCCAAATATAATGGGTTTTTGGCCCAAAGTCAAAACTTAAAACTCAATCCCCAGATGACAAATATACAACTTTGAGTGTTGTGAATATTAGAGAACGTATCTTTTTTTTAAAGAATTTACTATTGGGTACAATTTAACTTTTCTATAGCAACCTAAGAATTAATACAGTAAAATAAACCTCTTTATATTTAACATTTTTGTTATAATTCCGATACATAAAATAGTAAACTCACCCTATCTATATCTTTTTTTTTTTTAAGAAATCTAAATTATTTCTATGATAGCTGAATTGAGGGATAAACTACACAAATAAATTGTTTTTATTAGTTTATTCTTAAGATTACCTTCAGTGTTAAATGTACGAACTGTGTTTTCAAATATGAACCCTCCACTGTGAATTAAAGCTATTTATGTAAAACTATGCCTATTTATTTCCTTATAAGTATATTTATTTTACAGCCTGGTAGCTACCGAGTACCAGTACAAATACTTAAGAGTAGACCCAAGAAGGTGCTTGCCAGCTAGAAATTCAGCCTTTGATGTGTTGTCATGGGTTTAAAAAAACACACTAAATCTCCTTTTTTCATGGCTTTGGTCATGTATGCATACCATACAGACCTTTAATATGTATTAATACATCACTGGTCTGCATACCATTCATACCTCTATTATGTATACTATATGCATCTATAGGATGTATTCTATACATGATAATATACATGCCCTTAGTATATTAAATATTTTATAGACCCATTGTATAGAAACATATTATATACTATTAAAACCTTTAGTATGCATACTATACATAACTATAGTATGCATACTACCTTTGGTTGTATATAATTAGTATGTAGTCCAGTATTATATTTACCTCTGGTGGGTATATTATACATACTTAAAAGTATCTATATACTATACAGTGCCTGTATCTTAAGAAAACTACAATAGCAGAACCCTTTCAGTGACCGCATGGTCTCGGGCGTCACTCTCGCAATAGACTTGAGTCTAGACTATGGATAACTAAGGGTAGTTTTTCCCACCTTCTTATTATTGGGAATGGGTGGAGGTGGGGGGGGGGCAAAGATATATCTTCCCTTACCTTCCCAACTTTCTTGTTCTTCTCACTATAAAATAATGTATTATTTTTATTTAAGCAATCCCCCTTCCCCCACCCTGTCATTTTATCCAACTTTAGATACTTTAGGATGATGTGCTCACCAGAATTTATGTCAGCTGCATTGCAATTAGGGGTAAAATCCAGGGGTGCACCCATGGGGGGGGGAGGGGGGCTTTGTGGGCTGAAACCCCGCCCCACCCCCCAGCTGAAGGACCTCCCTCAGAAAATTAAAGGTATTACAAAAATATGATTAGCATTATGTTTCATAAAGTAATCAATTATATTTAATATAAAAGATTAAATTTGTGCAGTATTTAGGGCTTTTCAAAGGAATACTTCTTTATGTGGATTTTTAATTTTACTGTAAATTTGCACTTAAATGAAAACTCGACCCGTTATATCGTAACATTCTCTAGAAATGGTTAAAGTCTTTACTCTTTGTACATAAAGTTTTGAAGTGGGAACAGTAATTGAAATTATTATTTTATAACAATTATGTAAACACTATTGTATCAGCAAGAGGGGAAGGGGCAGTTGATATCATATGCCCCCATTCCCACCAACTACAAATCCTGGGTATGAAGAAGAATGTGTAAACACAGACCTGTTAACCAGTGGCGTACACAATGACAGAGGGTAGGCCGAGGATCCGATTTTGGTACAAATTAGCTCAAATATTACCATTTGCATACTTTAAAATAAAAATTTTTCCTTTTTAAGGGGCATCGCTGATTCTCTATCTTTCTTATCCCCCTACTTCAAATCAAATTTCCAAATATCACAGTCATTTAAATATATAATGTTGCAATTATGAAAATTATTATGTAAAAATGCCTCCCACCCCTTTCCTCCAGCTCAAAATCTTGGGTGCGCCCCTGGTAAAATCATTACATTAAAGTTAAACTCTTTAAAAGGTGAGTGTCAACAAGGTATTTATTCAAGATAAAAGATATATTTTCGCCTTTACTTTAATGACATTCAATATTTATGCCTAGTTTATGGAATTAAATCTTGCTCTACCCGACCTTGACTTAGAAGCAGGAACATAATAAGTATATAATTTACAATTAATCACAAACTCATCCAAAAACAATCCTCGACCGGTCCCTTTTTGTTACGAAGATCTTTGCCGCTGTGTCCGGGTCAACAGTATTGAGTGTGTTCTGGTGGACATAGCATGATGCTACATGGCTATAAGTCGGTTCTTTATCATTGTTGACCGCATTTATGATTTGTCAATGTAGCCTATCCCTAGGTTAAACATTTGGCAAAATATTGTGGGGGGGGG
>CABFWO010000481.1:97010-134336 GCA_902155825.1 Timema genevievae
TAGAGCATTGGCGTACTAAGCCAAAGGTCCCGGGTTCGATTCCCGTGTCCAGGTGTCATTTTTCAATTTTCAGAATGATATCTAACTGAACCAACTACCATTAATATAGCTTCGGCTATTTACACTTAATAAATATACAGTTACAAAAGTTTCAATAAGTGAATGAGAGGGAGAAGGGGAGGGGATGGATGTGTGGTCATAAACTTTCCAAGGGGTGGAGGAATCCTTTCAATCGATGATTCAAACCACCCTCTAAGAGACTGTCATAGTTTTTGTTATTCATCGATTTCCCCTTGAATTTAATACTGTAAACACTGACATGGCCGGAAACGTCCATTTACATGTATCAAAGCCTGTAGATAATGTAAAACGCATCGATGAAGTTTATTTGCCAACTAGCCAACCTTCAACAACAAAGAGAAAGTGATTCGTGTCAGATAAAGACTGAATCAGTGCTGGGAAATTTCCTAAAAGTAATGAATTATTTAAAGTCCTACCTAAAAAGTTTTTTTTACATCCATTACTGTTTTCAGCCTGTAGCCTGGCTCAGTTTTTTTAATTTAGGTGGTATATTTTTTTCACTATCGGCTTGCTCGGCGTGTCTTAGCTTAATATGCCTTATAATCTAACTTAGGACAGGCACAACATCAAGTCCCCGACCGTTAATTCATCACTGTGAAAGGGTAAATCAATATTTCCCAAATGACACATTTTTCGGCCATGCTGAGAATTGAACCTGGCACCCTTAGCTCAGTAGACAGACACGCTACCGACTGAGCCAAGGTGTCAGATCCATCTTTTAAGTGTGAGTCTATAAAGTTAAAGTTCTCTTCAAATACAATTAATTACTTTATTTAGGTTTTTCTTAAAAAATTGTAGAAGAAGTTCCATTGTTTCTTTTTACATATTTTAGGTATCCCATTTACTGGAAAAATACACATAACTTTTAAATAAATGCTGCCACACAATCATACCTACTTTTTAATATAGTATATTAAAGATTGTGACAAAATTCTTAAAAAATCATTTGTCTGTAAAATAATTTTTTTCTTAAAAGGAAGCCTTGTTTTAATAATAATTTATACCCTCTTGAGATATAAATTTTAGTCAAAATAATTGCTATAGTCATTTATAAACTTTCAAAAATCAGTCTTCAGTAAACTATTACCCACATATTAACTTTTTTTAATTTTTAGCACCACACGTTTTAATTTATCATGTAAAACACTCCCCAAATCCCAATTTTGAAAAAAATAAAGTCCAAACCGTTTTTAAAAAGTTTAAAATTTTCAAAAATTAGTAATCAGTAAGCAACTCTTATTTTGAGGAGTAAAATCAAAATTTAAAATAAAAGCGCCCAAAGGTAATGAGCAAAATTTTGAAAATTTTAATCTTTTTTAAAAATGGCTTGGGTGTTTTTTTAATGTGTATTTGGGGAGTGTTTTACATCATAAATAAAAACGTGTGGACCTAAAAAAAGTATATGTGGGTAGTTTACAGAAGACTGATATTTGAAAGTTCATGGTTTGTATGTGGTGATTAAATTACCTCGACAAAAGGGATCGAACCTCAGCCTCCACTCAGGAGTTAAAGTTTCAAGTTATTCGAGATCAATTGAATAATAATGACACAACTATTTTAATTTTAATTGAATGTTTAACCCAAGTGTCATTAGCTATGTAGTCTGAACAGTGTTCCTCAAAGTGTGGTTCTTGGTCTGGTCCGCAGCGGTTAATCAAGTGGTCTACAGGATCCCAGGAAGTTTATCAATAATAATGAATGAAAGAATATTAATCTTATATAATATATAATTATTTTCTCATTAAACACAAGTCAAATAGAAAAAGAAACATGTAGATCAACAAATCTGAATAATTATTTACCAAAAATTATGAGGCTTAGAATGTTATAAATAATTTTAAAACTAACCCACGAACATCGGAACATCAGGTGAGAACTTTACCCCAAGATCATCGAGATCGACCAATTAATCATTAATTACCTGTTGTAAACTACCAAATTACTTCCAGTAGACTTGGCCGAGATTCGATCCTCAATCTCCCCGTCACAGCTAATTCAGTTTATCGCGAGTCCGATGCCTTAGAGCGCGATCACCGATAGGGATCGGGGTGTAGAGACTCGTTTAGTATATTAATTTTAATTGATTATATAACCTGCTTCGATGGCCGCATGGACCAAGGCGTCATTCTCGCAATAGATTGGACTACCGATGACAGGTAGATCGAGATTCAAATCTCGGTGAGGTATACTAAGGGTGGTTTTCCATAAAAGGTTTTAGACTCTTCTTTCATGAAAATGTTGGTACACTTCCTATATATTCATCCTTCCTGATCCCTAACATATTATTGTAATTATAGTATATCCCATACGGTTAGTGAGACGTGGTGATAAAAAAATTGTTTATATATACCTTTTTTTTTTTTTGCTGTCAACAACAGGGCTGGTGATAGAAATCATGGGGCAGGTTACTCTGACGATTTTGGGGCCCCATACCCCCATCCTCACTCTCATCCGTTTAAGACACGTACAGGAGCATCGTTTAGAAAAATTGGTAGAAAAAAGTAATACCCTTTTTATATTATAGTTGTATTATGTATAGCCTATACACCTATATAATTTGATTAAATTATTAATTGTTGATTAGTTGACTAATTAATAGTGATATATTTTATTTATAAAAAGCGCCCTTAAGCACGGGGCCCCCTTTAGCTTGTGTCCCGGTGGAGCTGCCCCTAAATCCCCCTATATCACCCGTCTCGCCCCCTGGTCAACAGTGATAACATTTTACTCGTACAATATTATCATTGTTATCATATGAAACGTTACAGTCAATGACGTTATGTGTAAATATATTTAAACTATTTTAGTAACTTTAATGAATGACAAATAAGTTCCTCCCTATTTAAATCAGTCTGTTGTTATATTGTATATATATATATATATATACATGTATATATATACATATATATATGTAAATATTTTTTTTAATATGTTATTAAAGAAAGTAGATTTTTAGTTTGGAAAAAAATACTTGTACTTGTGAAAAAAATATACTTTCACTGTAACTATTATTTGCGTTGTCTCTTTAATTCAGAGTGAAAATAAAGTAAAAAAAAAGACACTTTCCCCACCGCCTTTAAAACAACTATAAAATCTAAATATCAACTTTAAAAAAAAAATTACTTTCAAGTATTATTGATCTCTTTTTCACCGTGGTATTTTTTTGTTCATTTTCCTTTTCAACCATAAGATAAATAAAGTCATCAGTCTCATTCAATCTGTTTTTCCGGATAGGAAATATGGGATTTGAATCTCATCTGGTTGTCATCTGTTTTCTTAATGTTTTTGCCCTATCTAATGATGCAAATACCGTTACATTAATTCCAAATTTTACATTACTCATACCTGCTTAGTTAGTGTAGATATAAAGATAGCGTGATTGGAGCAAGGATCTGCCAGACAAGTGCAAGGGAGGGATCTACAAGTTCTATTACCTACCAATATTGACGTACCTGGCAGAAAAGTGGGTAGTGAAGGAACAGGATACAAGTAGAATTCAGGCGAGTGAAATGAGTTTTCTCAGAAGCAGGATCGGTGTGACAAAATTTGGCAGGATGAAAAAATGAGAGAATAGGAAGAATAGTAAAGGAAGAGCAAGTTCAGGACAGAATAGAGAAGGTGTGAAAAGAATGGAGAGAGAAAGGGTGCCCAGGAGGATGTAGGATATGGAGGTGGAGGGTAGCTAGGCCGAGAGGAAGACGAAGGGAGTAAGGAGGAGTGTGGAGGAAAGATGAGAAGACTGGACCAAGGTGGAGGGAGAGAGAGATGGTGAGAGGAAAGGAGGTGGTAGAGAGGTTTATGTTCCAAACAGACTCAGCCAGTTGCTGGAGGCTGTTTATGATGATGATAAAGATAGTCCGGACAAATAGTAAGATTTGGAGAACCGTTTAAAAAAAACCAAGCAATACAGGCTATAGGTAGCTACCAGAATATTTTCAGCTGTTTGAAATTTTTGTTATGGATTTAGTGATTCAAGGTCGTTTGCATGACCATAACGGTCATATAATGGAAGAGGAGATATACCCGGCAGCTTGACTCGTATCTAAATTCAGACGTAAGAATTTCAATATCTCTGCCTTTACTCGCGTGTTTATTAACAATAATTTTGTCTACGTACACCGCGTACACCTGGATATAATTGGGAAGTTTTTTTGACAGTTAAAAATGTTAATAAAACAATTTTAATAGATTTGTCTGTAAAATAATGTGTTAAAATGTCTTTCACAAATACTTATTAATTTTGTTTTATATTATTTGATCATTTGTATTTAAAAATAATTTAGTTTGATAACTTTTTATCGCTAGTCAATATCTATAGCTCCTCATTAATCTCGTTTTTATTCAAATCAAATATCTGTCATTGTATTTTAAATTGAATTTTATTCAACATTTTAGAGGTAGTTTACCCGCGTTTGCGTGGAAGAAGAGGGAGAAAACGTTTAGTAATAACTACCATTAGTAGACCCGACCGGGTATCTAAACACGAGAGTGACGCCTTAAACTATTCAACCACTAAAACTAGTGGCTTAACTATATGTGCGTTTGAGTTTAGAATAGCATCCCAGCCGTTTATAAACTCTACGGTATTCTACTTTAAATATCTGCTAGAAAAATATCCTTTATAATTTTATATTAAAACTTCCGACACCTTATCTCGGTCGGTAGCGTGTCTGCCTACTGATTTGAGGTTCCCAGGTTCGACTCCCGGTATGGACGAAAAATTTACCATTTGCTACATATGGGTTCACCCTTTAACATTGATAAATTAACTGTTGGGTACTGGATGTTGTGCCTGCCCTAGTCTTAAGTTAGATTATAAGGAATATTAAACTACGACAGGCCTAGCAAGCCGGCAGTGAAAAAATATATGGCTTGAATAAAAAACTGATTGAGTTCACAGGCTGGAAAAATTAATGGATGTAAAAAAACCGATATCGAAACATTGAATATTATTTTATCATTAGAAAATTAAAATTTAAAATTAATATATAGTTTTTTAGCATCTCGTCTTAAGCTACTGTCCATTAGGGTAACAAGCATATGTAATAAATGCGCTATTGTGTTATGAATGAGTAATGTTGAATTTAGAAAAAGTGTACTCATGTTTGCGTGGAGGGGGAGTGTAAAACAATTTAGGAAAAAAACTTATCTACACCCAACGGGGATTTGAACCCCAACCTCTCTATACTGAGAGGACAATTGAGTGTCACCTTAGTATATCATCGTCATAACATCCGGCCCCATGGTGTGGGGGTAAGTGCACCTGGATACGAGTCTAGAGGTCCCGGACTCGATTCCCGGCTGGAGCCTTGGGTATTTTTTTGTCTTAAGAGGAGTTATCCCAATGGTCACCAGAGGTAGGTAAATTGGGCTTATGGTGCGGCTGAAGGGAGCGAAAGTATTTTTACAGTTTTTATAGAATATAAATTTTTTTGGCCAAAATAAACTAAATATTTCTCCAGTAGCAACATAGAGTTTAGTTTTCTGCACATGCTAATATCAACTGATCTTGAATCTCTGTCAAGGTTGTACTGGAATTTGGTAAAAACCTTTTAAATAAAGAGAAAAAGTTTTGACAAAATTCCAGAACACCCGTGACATTCAAGATCTGTGCAGAAAACTAAACTCTATGTTGCTGCTGGAGAAATTTTTGATTTAATTTGGCCAAAAAAAGTAATGCTGTAAAAACTGTAAAATTACTCGCACTCCCTTCTGCAGCACCTTAAGATAGGTTTAAGGCTCCCACTGGCTCACAGCTGCATATTCAATATCATTATATCTTCTCAGTGCGGGTGTGTTTAAACAACCTTCATAGGTGTACCCAGGGCAAAGCTCTATGCCACCAGAGCGGTGATTAGTCTACACACAGACGACTGATCAGAATGTCATATCCCTTCTGATCGGTAATGCCATACGTTAAGATAAAAAAAATTGTCAAAACAACTTTTAAGGGAGGAAAGGGCACCCATTTCAGTGTCTGACCCAAAATTCCGATGCATGAGTCATGAATATGTTATGCATTTAATTAAAACTCCACCAGCTTCTGTGGCCGCATGGTCGATTTATGGTTATTCATGGTTGTTTGTTGTTGTTTTATTCTCGGTAAGAAGGAACAAAATGTGATTCATCCTATGAAGAGTTTGTGGGAACATTCCATCCTTCAGACAAGCCTCTGAATTCTTACCTTTCCTCACACGTAGACCGTTGTTGCATTTAGTGGTCCAGGTAAGTTAAGGTAATGAGTCATTAGATATGTTTAAAGTAAGCTCAATATCATGTTTGAATAAATATATATATATATATATATATATATATATATATATATATATTAAATTTTTGTCACCGTGTCTTACCACCCGTCCGGGTCTTACGCATATTTAAGTACTAATTACGCTAATTGGTTAGATATGAGGAAGGTTTAATTTTGATCAAATAATATACCTGCACTTTCGCGGAGAGAAAGAGATACGAAGAAAACCATTGGGGAAAAATTAGCCTCATCGCTAACACATTAGTGTGAATATGTGAACAGCCAGAAGATATACTAAGACGAAGTGAACAAAATATAATTAGATTAAATTAGAACCAGATTTAGAATCGTAGTTAGATTTTATGCAGTTTTAATCAGAATTCATTGAAATTCAGCCAAAGAGTGCTGAGAGAGGATTTTCCTCAATTGTTTTCCCCACTCTACTTACACGCAAATGCCGGTACACCTCTTTAAAACTCTACCTTCACCATCCTTACCCCACAAAATTGATTAAAACTCGACTATCCTGTACGGATGGATAGATATATTGAGAATAATATAATAATTATCACCGCGTCTTTGTCCCGGCACAGATTCATCTGATTGCCAAAAAACCTTTCCTTCACCTCTGACAAGACGTGTATTAATCACAACTTGTGAATGTGTGGAATGCCAGGCCTTCACCGTGGTTCGGATCCCACGTTAAACTGTGGGTCCTCCATTTCATCTCACAATCACCCTACCATTACATATTAACGTAAGTGCGTATAGCCCGAACGGGTAGTAAGACGCGGTGCTAATAATAATAATAATAATAATAATAATAATAATAATAATAATAATTGTAATAATAAAACCGCGTCTTACTACCCGTTTGGGTTATACGCTTAAGTACTAATTACGCTAATGGGTTAGGAATTGTGAGGGTTGAATATAGAGGAAGTGAGCCAGCATTTGCGTGGAGGAAGAATGGAAAACCAGTTAAGGAAAAAACACCCCAGTTCAACCAACCCAAATTCTAACCCTGATTTTACCGTCATAGGTAGTGACAACTTAGACCATTTGGTCACTAAAGCGGGTGATATTCAACTTACTCTAGCGGTTTGTCTGAAATTACCAGTTCTAAATATTATACCGTGGTAGGAAGGACGGTTTAGAAAATACGAACTTTTTTTGTGTGGTCATCATTAATGTCATTGTACTATTATTTTGGACCTCAGTGGTCTTGGGTTAAAGTGCCCACATCAGTACCTGATGTTCGCGGATTCAAACCCGGCTGAGGTCAGTGGATTTTTTTACTGAGCTTTGAATATTCGTACCATATCTACCTTTCGGAGTGGAAGGAAAGCCGTCGGTACCATGTCGATTATTTTTATTATTACTTAACGTATGTCAACAGGGTTTGTCGGCTAGATATTTATGGTCGTCTACGGTAACTTCATCCCGATGAGATGACATGATGATGGTAATGATGATTATAATATGGTGCCAGTATAATTCTTAAACCTAACTTAAGCCTAATTAACCAGACCGTGGCAACCATAGAAACAACTCCTCTTCGTTAAGAATACCTATGGTACCACCGGAAATCGAACCCGGGTCCTTTAGATTAGTATCCAGTAATACTGACCCCTAGACCAACATACCGGCCTCCAATACTAATTGTGGAAGGTATTTATTTATTTATTTATTTATTTACCCTATTTATCCCGATTCCTAGCATATGGCTCTGGACCTAGATCTACATCTTGAATTAACATTACATCTTTTAGCTATGTTCTTTTTTTAAATACAATAATAAGTTTAGAATAAGCACCTAAATCTAAAAGTCCTATTTGTCCTTCTTTCCTATACCTAACCTACTAGTTGTTCCGCCCCGGGTATATTACTCCCTCGGTACCCTGCCCCACTGGGTGTCCCACCGCACTCTAAATCTAATAGTCCCCAGATTGGCAAGAGCCCCAGCGGGGGGGCGGGCACCCCCCTCTCCGCAACCTGGGGAAAGTATGTGAAAATATCTTTCCGGCAAAATGTGTAGCCTCTTTCTTACTCGGCCGTTTAAATTCAGTGCAGAAAGCAACTGGAAACTACCACCCTTTCAGAACTTCCCTTGTACATGTGCTTTCTCCCTGATAGTGCGGGTAGCACTAGTCAGCCAAAGGGCTGAGTGCAATGCCTAGCTTCTGGTAGATGGGAAGCACGTCGGGACCAAATCTTGGGTTGAAGACTTATTATTAGTAGTAGTAGTAGTAGTTATTAATCACAACTTGTGAATGCGAGGAATGCCAGGCCTCCACCGTGGTTCGGATTCCACGTTAAACTGTAGGTCCTCCATTTCATCTCACAAATCACCCTACCATTACACATTAGCGTCAGTGTGTATAACCCGAACGGGTAGTAAGACGCGGTGCTAATAATAATAATAATAATTAGTAGTAGTATTATATTTGTATTCGTATTATTTTATCGACATTATTGTGATAAATCAAACGATAATTATTATTAGTGGAATTTTATAGCTATTGATATTATCTATAAAAAATGTCATCTCCAAACCATATAAATTGGCAAATTAATTTATTAAAGTTTTTTGTTTGTTTTTTGTCACCAAGTTTCACTCGCTACATGTTCGGATTATACGTATTATATATTAAAATAGTTTTAGTAACTTTAGTAACTTGAGTTTACTACCAGACGCCTATTATACATACCTTAGCAAACTATTATGGTAATTATAAGGTTTTATAATCGAATGCTTTGTATTAATATGATGATTTTTCATTCGATTAGGAACACTTTAATAAATTTTTTAAACATCTTTATTTTGGGCACACTTTAACTTAAGATATTTGATTTAAGGTGGGAGTGTAGGAAACGTAAGTTGAGGACAATATTTTTACAGTTTTTATATCAAAACATTTTGTTGGTGAAAATAAATAAAATATTACTTCAATACAAACATCGAGTTTAATTTTCTTCACATGTTGACCTCAACATTTGTTGAATATCTGTCAAGAATGTCTTGGGTTTTTAATGACAACTTTTTCTGTTCATTTAAAAAGTTTGTCATCTAATGCCGCTTTGCTCATGTAATTTATTCAACAGTTATTGTTGATATCACCATGTGAAGAAAATTAAACTCTATTTTTATACTGGACCAAAAAAAGTTTTGCAATAAAAACTGTAAAAACACTCAAAGAGCAAGTTCCTTAAAATGAAATGTATTACTGATGTGTTTCATATTTCATTACTTAACACGTACCTTGAATAAGGGTTTGATTTAAATAAGGGGATTATTCAATGAAAATAAATAAACTCAACAACATTATAATTATAAATATTGAATAAATTATTTTATTAAATAAATAAATTAATAAATAAAATGTAAAATAGATATAAATAGTACATAAATAGGACAATTGTGTACACAGTCAGGTATTTATAGTTTTCTTACACTCAATAAGTTTGAACAAATAAAAAAATACACTTAAACAAAAAAATATAGACTTAAAAGCAACCGAATCAAATTAATTATCGGACAGACAAGTGACAGATGAATACAAATGAAAAATGCATCTATCTTTTCTAATTAACTTAAGCTTAATTCAATTTGTGAAAGACGATAGTAAAAACATTTAGTGTTTAGCTGAAATATTAAATTAAAACAGGTTGGTTTTTGACTATCATTTTTACAAGCGCACAAAATAAAATTGGTGCCAAGGACCACATTTATAAAGAATAATCACTTAATTCTTAGAAAGTCAATGTTTCCTCACCATGTGGACCAAATTTCGACTCTAAAAAGATTTAACCCCAGGTTTTTTTAGTGATGATTTAACTATCTTCTGAAATATATCACCTAAAATGGTGCTGATCAGAGCCAAGGTCTAAATACACGCATATATATTGAGAAACTTTGGTTCAAATCTCTGTGTGGTCGGAATTTAGTCTTCAGGTGGTGAGTTAACAGAAGTGATTCGGAATTTACCATACCTACATAGTACAAGAACATATTTAAACTCTATATTACTATCAGTCTTTTGAGTTCTTTACTCCATTACTAAATTTAGTGGCTAATTTTAATGACTAAATAAATAAGATACAACTATCAAATACATTTTTAGCATATTTATATGAAAAAACAACTAATCTGTAATAAAATAGCAGTTCATGTATTCACGTATGCAGTGATGCACCAAAAAATTTACTTGACGGAGGTCACGGTTTAACGAGTACATATGAATCAAAGCTACAATTTCTATTAAAAAAATTTTAAAGTGCCAATTTTGGGGCAACTTTTAATAAGTACAATTATATATTTTTTGAATACCAAGTCATAAATTTCGTCTTAAAATCTATCTTATGCGTTAGAGTCATCTTCATTGCTCCATATTTTAGCTGTACCATGTATCTTAAAAATTATATTAAAACCATCTTCAGGAAGGCATGGTCTTCAAAACTATTGAAAAGTTATTTAAAATACTTTTCCTTACAGATGAATAACATAAAAATAGCATGAATGAAAATAAAATATTGAGCTCAGCCATTAATAAATATATTTAAATAAATAACTGATTGAATTAATAAATTATGTGAAAAGAAAACTTGCTTAAATAATACACTATTTGTAAAAGGTAAATGATTGCTAAGCGACAAGGATTAATGTTTCCAAACGGCTCAACACTAGGTAGTATGGGGGATCGTAGTTTGACTCTTATGTTTTAAAATGCTCTTGGAAAAATTACCTTTTTCTCAGGGTAGACAATGTCATTTCTCCTAGTTCAGTTACGCATCGATGCACCACTTGTTAGGCGATGTGGGTCTTCGTGATGCCCTAAGGAAATTTCACCAATATCCAATGTAGTCTGGATTAGAACCAAGATACCCGCACAAACAATCACAGCCTTGCGAGGCAAACGAGATCACTTAGAACAATAAATTAAGGTTTATATCACATTGGGACGGTCGAAGAAAATCAACCCTTGGTCCACACGAGAATTACGTCCGTCGTCTTTATAACGGGCCGCGCAACTTTTACTCGACTGTACTCGTTGTGGATTCTACTGCGAGCTTTCCCGCCGGCTCCTTGCCGCAAACGCAGCCGTAGTTTATCTTTTTGCTCGAAAACTCCTTCGTCACCTTGTTGAACATTTTGAGTTGCGTGGTTAGTTGTATGCACTTGTAACTTCCCTCCTTCTTACAGGAGCACCCCACCTCCTCCGATGTACACTCCACCTCCTCGATGATCTCGGGGAACATGTTCGGGTCTTGCTGACGATTCCTCACCACCTTGTAAGGGCAAACGGTCATATTGGCCAAAGTGTCCAACTGGTATTCGTTGACGGAGCGTCGTTTAGTCTTTAAACGCTCCAATTTCGTTTGTGACCGTTTGTTCTGGTGGTGTAGCCACGCTTTCCTCAAGTGTGCCGACTTTTTACTTCCCACCCTCCTGCTGTTGATTGGTGAGGTATCTACCAGGACCCACAAGAGCAGCAGGCCAAGGAGTACCAACTGATGAACCTTAGAGGGTGACATACCTGCGACTTCTAGGACCATCCTCCATTCTCCCAGACACTTTATACATTTCCACCCACCTCCGCTATCTGTTCTCACCGCGTTAGGGGTTCCTACCGTTTCGCTACCAGTACATGTATTTGTGACCGAGGAGGAGAAGTGTGGACACGCGGGACACCCCCGGCTTTCCGACGATTGTTTCTATCTTCTCTTCCTCCCCTCCCTCCGCCCCCTCTTTTTTTTTTCACGCACTCGTCGTTTCCCAAAGCCACATTGAGTTACTTCCGATGCCCTACTGTTGTCTTTACGTCACCGCTGATTACAGTAACAAGTAGGGTGAAGGGGGAGAGGCGAGAGGAAGGGTTTGTTGAGGTTTTTGATCAGCATGAAGAGTGTATCGGGCTCGCCCGCCGGTAAGCGCGTGGTTTCCTCGTGTGTTGTGTCAGTTTCCCTCCCTCCTTTTTTTTTTCTCGCTCCTCCCCCTTCTCAAACTCGCGTGGCTGAAACACATCAATGAAGTTTGCGTTTCCTCCGGTCTAGCAGCTTTGCACTTCCTCCGCGGGCATCTTTACACGCGTAGCCCCTCCTCCTTCCCCCACCCCCTTCTAGACAGGAAAACTAGACAGATTGTTTCACGTTCTAAGCTTTTGACGTCACACGCATAAACTAAAAATAGCCAATTTACTTTATTTGTTTTTTTTCGTTTATTGTGTATTGTGGAGCTACGTCACAAGTCTTAAGGTTGACCAGCTGTAGTTCTATAATTTATCTGTTATTCTAAACTGTTGGCGCCGTTCTTCCCCCCCTCCTCCAGTTACCTCCCCGCGCCAGACGGGGTTCCACCAGGTGAGGTGATTCATGGAAGAATCTTGCCTCGACGGGACGAAGAGAGGTCAAGTGCTCTCAGTGAGGCGGTCCAAAGAAGAGCTCCTCCCGAAACCAACACACAGGTTTCAAATCATTGTAGTGATACGACTGAATTGTATCCATTTAGAATGTTAGCCGTTCAGGTATTTCTCATAGCAAGCGACCTTGATGAAAATTCGGAATTGTACCCACTTGGAATTACAACCCCCAAAAACCGGAATTGTATCCATTTGTAATGGTAACCGTTCACATATTTCTCAAACGAATGACTTAAACGAACGATTAGAATTGTACCCATTGGAATAATTATACTCCCCAAAAATCGGACTTGTGTCCATTTGGAATGGTAATCATTCAAATATTTCTCAAACCAGTGACCTTAATGAAAAATTAGAATTTTACTCACTGGAATTATACCTCCCAAGAATTGGAATTGTATTCCTTTGGAATGGTAAATATTCAGGTATTAATCAAACAAGCGACCATCATGAAAAATTGGAATTTTATATAAAATGGTGGACCTTAAGTCTTAATTTATATGCCAAAGTAGATAAATTTAGATTGTATCATTAGTCCAACAAATTACTAACAGAGGGCAGCTGAAACACCAAACAAAACGCCATTCAAGATTATTGTGAACTCTTTTTTATCCCATCTCACTTCTATTGGAGTGCAGGAAAATATATTGGGTTCAATGAGCTGGTTTTGATTTTGATACAATTTATGGTAATATTATAATGATTAATAGAATATATATTTCAAAAATCTACTATACCTGAACTGTCAAGTTTCTTAGTAATTTGTCAATATTTTAATCACATGTAAGCAAATATGAGCTAAATCAACAAATTTGATATTTAACTAAGTCAATGGTTATTTTTATATCAAATGGATAAGATTATATTTATTAAAATTTAATTTATATTAATTAATTTTCAACAAGACAGCCAACTCTTTATAAAAAAATTAATATATCCTTTTATCTATTGATTATATATCCTGAGGTTTACAAAAAGAGGCCATTGTTTCGTAGCCTAATGTAGACGTGGATCAAAAAAGGAATCTCAGAAATCAAATAGGTACTAGGCTATAAAATGTCCACACTAATAATTTCCATTTTCTATACTGTAGTGCTTATCCAACATTCACAAGACTCTCTAAGTCATTTTTTCAGGAAAATTAGATAAACAATTTTGTTTGTAATAGTATATTGAACCAAGCTATGAATTTTAGTCAAAATCGTTATAGTCATTTAAGAGAATTGAAAAGATTTCTAAGTCATCTGAGGGTTTCTGGACGTCCTTCCAGGACGAGAAGAAATTTAGGGTCTCTGAAAACAGGATGATAAGGAAGATATTTGGATCAAAAAGTAAACATCCCCAAAAAGTGTTGGTAAGATCAAATCTCGCGGCTCACAGTAGATTGGACAAGCAATATGAGCGAAAAAAATAATTTTAGCTGTGTTCAGGGTATTGATTGGTAAACCCGATGGGAAGAGACCAAGACTACATAGACACAGATGGAAGGATAGTAATAGAATGGACCTAAACAATATGGGGTGTAATGAGGTGGACTGGATAGAACTAGCGCAGGATAGGGATAGGGTGTAATGAGGTGGACTGGATAGAGCTAGCTCAAGATAGGGATAGGATGTAGTGAGGTGGACTGTATATAACTAGTGCAAGATAGGGATAGGGTGTAATGATTTAGACTGGATAGAGCTAGTTCAAGATAGGGATAGGTTGTAGTGAGGTGGACTGGATAGAACTAGCGCAAGATAGAGATAGGGTGTACTGAGGTGGACTGGATAGAGCGAGCTCAAGATAAGGCTAGAGTGTAATGAGGTGGACTGGATAGAGCGAGCTCAAGATAAGGCAAGAGTGTAATGAGGTGGACTGGATAGAACTAGCGCAAGAGAGGGATAGGTTTTAATGAGGGGGGCTTGATGGCTATAGCTCAAAATAGGGATAGGGTGTAATGAGGGGAGTAGATAGATCTATCTTAGAATAGGGATAGGGTGTAATGATGTAGACTGTATATATCCAGCTCAGGATAGAGATAGGGTGTAATGAGGGGACTGGATAGATCCAGCTCAGAATAGGAATAAGTGGCGTACTTCTGAAAGTGTGGCAATTAATTTTCGAGTTTCAAGGGCTATAGAGTTAGTAAGTAGGCCTTTGTATCTTTCTAATATGTTAAGATATTAAAAAATATTGCTCTATCCCGACAAAACTGTCAAGAGTTATGACATACATAGTTGGAAGAGGGCGGGGGGTTTGTTTTAAAGTTCTCATCATGGTGTGAAGGGGTGAAATATACGTTTTAAGCACTGAAAGCTCAAAATATATGTAAGGTTGATAGCCTTTGACAAATAAACCTTTAACTAGAAATTAGAGTGAGGCCTCATACTATAGAACACTGTTTTTCAACTTTTCACTCATAAGATACCACCTCTCATTTTATAATTAATCAAAATACCACCAACACGTAAAATTCTAAAGGCTCTCAGAGGTAAATAATTTTGTTAATATTGAATTTGTTGGCAAAGGACATGGAGCTTCACCCACGAGCTAGAATAGGGTTGAAAAATAAAATAAACATGACTCGTAGTATTTATCAAAGCATCTTTTTTAAATACGATTTTATAATTCGAATTAAGCTCCGGCTACACGGAGCCGCACCGCACCGCATTTTTCCGGTGGAATGCTATCCATGTTTTTAAATGCAAGTGGCTACATGAGTCCGCACCGCAACGGCGCGGACGAATCGTCGAGAGATCATTGCTCCGCACTTTTGCGGTGCGGTGCGGACCGTGTAACCACCTACCACCGGAAATAAATATTCGGGAGATTCCGAACTTTGTTTTCATGGTAAAACTAGGCATTTCTTTCACAGCCATTGCACGTGTGACGCTGTAGTAATTGTTTACAACATTACGTACGAGATTGACAATATTATTTACAACAACTTATTGAACAACAAAAATTCTCCTTGCTTATTAGCTAACTTAAAACTTTATTCTTTGTAATTAATAGCTTACCTAATTTGTAATAGAACTCAGTCTATAAAGAATTAAAAATTATTAGAAAATGCGGTGTGGTGAGGTGCGGTGCGGTTCCATGTAGCCGGTCCTTTAGAAACGTTAAATAGACAAGTATACACTTTGTGATGACTTTAAATAAATTTAATTTCAACACACATAGTAGTTTTATAGTAAAATATAGAGAAAATCTGCCGCTGGTTGAATTTCCTTATTTCATTATTTATAAATAAAAATTAATACACAAGAAATTAAAGCTTAAAGCGTGCCTAAAATATTATCACACCGTTGTGCTGTTCTATATGCATGCCCATGAAAAAAGTATGGCTTTTTCCTTTATTAGCTAATGTTTGGACATGAAATTAGTTACATAAGTTAACTAAACATTATTATTTTCAAACAAAAAAATATATAGCAATTTTGCTTTTTAATTACTGTTGTAATATTTTTTTAATGTATTAGAAAGATTCACTATTATAAAAATAGATATCTTAAATTTTTTATTCTCACTCTTGTACAGCCTTTAAAATTCATACTGTAATACGACGTTAATATGATATTCCTTATAGATACTTTGTGAAACAGTTATTTGGCCTAATAGAGCCCGTTTCCAGTATTATTTTAAAAATTATGTTGATGTTTTAAAATCTGTTACCCCACACCCCCCTCTTCTCACACCCACGCGTACCACTGGATAACACCTCACGTACCAGCGGTTGAGAAGCTCTACTTTATTATTTATTTCTCGATAAATAGTTTTGAATACATTTTAGCACGATAATATGCAGCCAACACTGCGACAATCCACTAGTTATATTTATGTACGCAAATAGGCTATTTATGTTTGTTAACTTAATTCTAATACTTACATAAAATGAATTAAATTTATATTATAACTATTATTATTTATTATTATTATTATTATTATTATTACTAGCAGCACCACGTCTTACTACCCGTACGGATTATACGCACTTACGCTAATGTGTAGTGGCAGGGTGATTGTGAGATGAAATTGAGGACCTACAGTTTAACTTGGGATCCGAACCACGGTGGAGGCCTGTCACTCCACACATTCACAAGTCAAGTCGTGATTAATTTTAAATTTATAAATCAAATAAATATTTAACTAGTTCCGTGACCACGACAAGATTGTTTTTACGGATAAAGTACACGCTTGTACATTTAAATGTGACTAGCGAAGCTTGTGAGAACTAAATTATCTGTTTAGTACGACTAAAGCCGTATAAAATATAATATTTAAAAAAAAAAATTAAATTACGCTTTCACTTGGGAATCGAACCCAGGTCCCTTTATTCGGGGCGCTAATTCTTTACCACTGAGCTATCCAGGATTTCTCACGTGCCTAGGGTCATCGTTTACTTATAGTTTAAGACAGAGTACATGGTGAACTGAGTTCGATTCCCGTGTCCAGATGTCATTTTTCAAAACTTACGATAAATACTTTTTGTTTTGACCTACCTTATACAATTACATATATTTGCATGGATTACATTGCTAAAATTGACACCCATGACTATATAAAACAAACATTTTCTTTACGTCTGTTTTTTTTTATCACCGCATTCTACTAAATGAACGTGTTATACTCAGACAGTATATTATGATAATAATGCTACTAGAGTAGAGATGAGGTAGGTACCATTTTAAAGGTGATCTAGCCCCATTTGTGTGGAGGGAAAGTGGGAAAGCATTTAGGAAAAACCACCCTCAGTGTACCCGACCTGGTTTGAACCCCAACTTCCCCGTCCTTGGAAGTTTGGTCTAACACGTGAGTGGAGCGTTAGACCACGCGGCCACCGAAGCGGGTATTGATGCGTACTAATTTGTTAAATGTGAATAACAAACTTTAACTCTAAGGGCCAGTTTCATAGTCAGATTTAGTACGCCTCAAGTGCGACACTATACTAAATATAAGACGTCGCCTACCTGAAATTGAATGGAATGGGCCAGTTTCATATGCGAAACTGGCCCATTCTATTTTGTTCTAGGTAGGTGTCGTCCTGTATTATAGTATCGACTCTCACTTTAGGCGTACTAAATCTGACTATGAAACTGGCCCTAAGGGTCAGTTTCATAGTCAGATTTAGTACGCCTCAAGTGTGGCGCTACACTAAAAACGTCACCTACCTGAGATTGAATGGAATGGGCCAGTTTCATGTGCGAAACTGGCCCATTCCATTTTGGTATAGGTAGGTGTCGTCTTGTATTTAGTATCGACTCGCACTTTAGGCGTACTAAATCTGACTATGAAACTGGCCCTAAGAGACGTCATGCAGAAGCTGCACACAATAAACAACCACGGTAATTAAAATGTGATCACGTGAGGGACGTGGATCCATTCAGTGCACCGTAAAAATTCCGGATAAATGTTCTCAATTTTTTTTTTTTTAACGCAAGTGGCTACATGAGTCCGATCCGCACCGGCGCGGACAAATCGTCGAGAGAGAGAGAGAGAGCATTCACCCGCACTTTTACGGTGAGTTGCGGTTCTGTGCGGATCATGTGGCCACTAAAACCCGAATACGCATGACGATTCGGGCGTCTCCGGAGATGTTCGGTGGTCTCCGAAATTTTATTTTTATGCCAACCATCGAGTAATGTGAAACGACGTTGCCTACTCGGAGATTTCGAAGCTATTTTGTGAAGCGGGTTGCATTTTAGCTTTACACATGTAAGCAGTCTAAGCGCTACCACAATTATACGCCAGTGTACTAAATAAAAAAAAAAGGGAATAAAATGAGAATTTTCCGCCTGTGAGGCCTCTTGTTTATCTTCTGATAACACTTCTCCCTCTTTCTCTGACGAGTTTACACAGTCACTATATTATTTGTTCCTTGAAAACATTGACTTGCTTTTTAAATTACATTTTTCTTGTTTCCTATTATAGATAGACATATGCTACCAAGGACTTTTTTTTAATCCACATCCTGGCAGGAAGATTCTTACAGGACATTTTCGCGAACAAGACAAATAGCCTAAGTTGTAGATGATTTATAAAAAATAGGTTTACAAAAAACCACTATAAGATAAAGAATAATAGTTTTGTGACACTGTAGGACTATTTTTTAGAATCATTTAAAAATGTATGGCTCTAATTTCAAAGCTATATTTTTAAAACTCATTGAATAAAACGTAAATTAGTTAAAATGGGAAATACTATCTTGACCAGCCGTGACGTCACAGGTCGGTAACCTCCTTAATAAATATGTATTTTAAAAATGTATATCAAAATGTTTACTAACCGAATAAAAGTAATCTGCCACAGATATATATTCACTAATATTAAAACAGTACATTTTACTAGGATTTGTGATCCTAGCATGTTGTCATTGTTAATTCACATTTAAATAAAATCTGACTATAATTCGCATTCAAAGGGTCAAATAGTCAATTTAGTGAATATATCTTATTTCGTTTTATTTAGCGCATTTATTATTAATTAAAAAATGTTATTGTGGTTTTTAAAAAAATCCTGTGGTACCTAAGGGGTTATTCTGATTTTATTCAAATTTAATATCTATTAATAGTATCACAATATTTCTCTTCATGAAGCGTATGGATGTATCAACTCAAATTTTAAGAGAACTTTACCTAAAGAAATATACATATAAAGAGGATTTCGATTAAATTTATTCCAGTCACAGGAGGCAGGTTAAAAAGTAATACTTCTTGGTAAAAACTCCTAAAACAAGAAAAATACGTCTATTTTTAAAATACAAATTGTAAGTGCAAAATTACTATAATATAAAGGTAATTTAACAATATAATGAATAAAAATGAAGGGTTCTGACCTTACGTATGAATTAAAATTTATTTGTTTTAAATTAACACCTAAGATTTAGATGTATTTATATTAATTTACCCGCCTCGGTGGCGTAGTTGGCTAACGCGCTAGTCGTGTTGAGCTCGACCACCGAGGATGGGGAGATCGAGGTTCGAATCTCGGTCGGGTGAACTGGGGGTGGTTTTTCCTAAATGGTTTTCCACTCTCCCTCCACGCAAATGCGGGTTCACTTCCTCTAAATTCAACCCTCCCAATTCCTAATCCATTAGCGTAATTGGTAGTTAAGCGTATAACCTGAACGGGTAGTAAGATGCGGTGCTAAATATTATTATTATATTAATTTATTGAGGGTAGCTTGCAATATAATAGGCTGTAAATCTGCAGAGATTCTTAGAGAAAACTGAAGGTACCTGAAGGTACTTCACCATATATTACGAGCCTGACGACTTTAATCGCGTGATAACTGATTTTTAATATTAAGATGGCATCGACTGATTAATCATTATCTGTATGTGCTGTTGAATATAATGTTAATTCGCTAAAATTGAAATTTATAATCGAGAAGAGTTTACTAGCTAATAGACACAACCAAACCAAAATAAGAAACATTTATTCTTCAGTGGATAGGCTGGAACGAGTACCTGACATAAATGGGCTGAAAGAGAGTCAGTTGACAAACATTTGAGGGCTAGGTTTTGTAGTGGGGTTACGCAGGCTACGTAATCGATAGTAGAGTTCCTGGCAGCACATCGCTGAACTAATTTATGCAAATTTTAGTACAAAATTATAAGATGATTCGATGTGTGTTTTTAATTTGAAAAAAGTACGTACATTTATTTACTCTAAAATCCAATGTTTTCGTAGAAAAAATGTTATCCTACTCACAACGTAAACATGCAAATTATGCATCAATTTAATAATTTAATTAATGAGATATTTTCTAACCTCTTTCAATAGAAACATAGAGATATAATTGAACTACAAGATTAAAAAATACCACATATTCCTGCGATATTTCATAATTCCTGATAAATATACTAAATTAAGGGTTATATCTGCTCTTTTCTCAGCCCTACACTCCCACTAAGTCCACAATTTTTTAATGGCTTTTTGGTTTGGTGTTTCTGCTGCCATCTGTTAGTAATTTGCTGAACTAATAATACAATCAAAGTGTATCTAATTTACCGTACTTAAAGACTTAATGTCCACCATTTGTGGATACAATTCCGATTTTTCACTAAGGTCACTTGTCAACTTACCAGGCTTAGGAAGGCATCCTCCATCGTGAATACATAATCTCGAATCCTCCATCCTGGAGGAGGGGTTCTAGACACTCATTGGTTGTAAAGTTTAGGGGGAAGGGGCGGAACTTGACACTCATTGGCTGCAAGATGAGGGAAGGGGCTGACTGGGCTGGGCTTAGATCTGGAAAGGTATCCTCAAAAAATTGCGCCAGAAATGGCTTTTTTACCCTACTTGTGTTACATTTCTGAATTTATTAAAAATATATATATATATATTATTTGTATATGTATATACACTTAATATTACCTATGTCTACTTTCATGTTCTAAGATAAATAATTATTTACATATTAAATTAATTTGTAACTTTTGTTCAATGAAAGATTGTGAATTTATTCTTGAACACATGCATTGCTGGAGATGACTTGAAGGAAAAAAGAAAATTCTGAGAGATGAAGGAGGAGACGGAAACAGGCAGGGCCCGTTGGTGATCCAAGTTCATCGACAAAAACAATGGACGTGTCGTAAGACAGAACAAATAAGCATCCAGTGGCAGCAATATATTTAAGAAAGAATATATTTTATAGCATATGAATCTTTGTCTAAATGCTTTCGTACCTTAAATTTCCTAATTTTTGTGACCAATAAAATTATTTGATTTAATGCCATCACATTTGTAAAGTTAGTTATTTTAATATTCTGAAAATAGTATTATAATGACAGATTATGTTTATCTAATATTTATCAAATACTTTAGGGTAACATTAGCTAATGTAAGGTTTTTTTTTACAAAAACCATAATTGTATTTTTAAATAAAACTTTTAATTCTTTGGGGCAATCTTGTTGATATTTTCAAGGGCGAATCCGCTTGCATATATTTCCACGTTTATTTGGGGCATGAGCAACTGGGCTCTAATAAATAATCATATCGTATGACCTTGGAAACGTTTCGGTGCATTTTAAAGCGTCGGAATACGGAAACTTGCGAAGACTTTTGTTACAGTGGGAATTTTTTTTATCATGTATGAGATAAAGCTAGATAAGTGGAATTTTGCACTTTCATCGTTTAGGTGGTAAAGTGCCGTGATTAATTTACAATGTGGGCCTTATTTCTTTATCTGCCCCAGTTTAATCGCTCTCATCTGCCTTGAAAAAAATCCCCATTTTTTGTGCGTAAATAACTATGGTTTAGAATTTCCTTAAAGTAAACGTAGGTTACAAGATACATTTCTTAACCAATTGCTGTGATAGGACACTCAATTTTTACAACTTAAAATTATCATCATACATTATTATTATTATTATTATTATTATTATTATTATTATTATTATTATTACTATAAAGAAAATTTAAATTAATATTTTCCACTACTTCTTTCTACTAGAGATAAAAAAAAGTTGGTAGAATTTTGGATCGAAAAATTTTCAGGTAAATTTTACATTAAATTTTTATATAAAATAAAACATTTCAGATCGTTGAATCACATCGTAAGTAGAGGGGAAAAAATTTGATAATAATATGGATGTACAGTAATCCCTTGATATTGCGTATTTCGTTTAATCCGGACAACTTTTTTTTTTGTTTTTACTTAATAGTGTATTGTAATGAACAAATTTTGAACTATTAGGACACTTAAGACAACTACGGGAACTTAAATTAAAATAAATAAGTACCAATTTATTTTTTACTACCTTTGAATCAAAAGTTCTGATGAGTAAGTCTGAGGGAGCCCAGAATACATTATTTGTGGAAGATAAATGGTTTTACACTCTCCCTCCATGCAAACGCGGGTACACTTTCTATGATATAACTTAATATAACCTTTCTAACTCTTATAAACAGTAGCGTGATTAATACATAAGCATATAACCCAGACGGGTATTGAGACGTGATCCTTAAAATCAAAACAAAAAATAGTGTGCCCTCCAGATGTGACCTTCAATCACTGAAAATGTGTCCCTTACAGTATCTTTGAGGGCAATATAAGTAAAACCCTCGGTGGCAGATGGGAAATAGCTAATGATTCATGAATATTATCATGATTGCATTTTATCATACATTTATTTAATTAATAAAAATATGTGTAGATATATATTATTTATAATGTTAAGGTGTTCTGTGAAAGTTTTTGTGCGTTCATATTTAATAATGCATTTTGGGAGAGTAATAAAACTCTTATACCGCTTCGGTGGCCGCGTGGTCTAAAGAGCTACTCTCGCAGTAGACTAGACTGCTGATGATGGGGAGATCGAGGTTCGAAACTCGGTCGGGTGTACGAGTGTGGCTTTTCCATAATGGTTTTTCACTCTCCCTCCACGAAAATGCGGTTGCACCACCTTTAAATATAACCTTCCTAATCCCTAAAACCATTAGCGTAGTTAGTACATAAGCGTATAAAATAAACGGGTAGTAAGACGTGGTGATAAAAAAAAGGAAAACTGTTTTTGGCAGTAAGATTGGAAATATTCTACCAATCAAAGATACAATTTATTATAAGTATTGAAAATTATTGTTTATTAAGGGTTGTTTGCGGGCCTAAATTAAGTTATTGGGATCACTAATTAAATATTCGGCCCGTGGTGCAAATCAGATTAAGCCCTAGGGATGAAAAACTTCGGACCACTCTGGCTTCAAATATTTATGTCAAATAGCCTACGCGAAACGAAATTAAAATTCAGAAACCTAGCAATATCTTGAACAAACACCTTTAGTTTCATCATTGTTTAACTTTAATATGTTTTGTATATTTCGAATTGAAAAAGATACATTGAAGTGGATCGTACACTGGGTAAATGGTAGGTAAGACTGATTTAATAAAACAATAGAGCTTCACACCTGTTGAAGGTCACAGAAGTCATGCAGTGGGTTATCTCTGGTTTTATTTACAAATAACAAATAGCATGAGGCTGTCGCTTGATTCGTGGACATATCGACGTGATTCCTCTCGAATGAATGTTCCTTTGTGAGATCCGCACGCAACGACCACTGCCAACGCACGTGATCAAAGAATTGGTTACTAAATTTTAATTGTGACTGCTTTGGTCAAAAAGTTCTTACATAAGTAGGATTTTGATAGGAAGGCTATTTAAAAAGATAAAACAAATTTTTTTTCACACATATTAATAACATTTTATTTTGATATTAGTGTTTATTTATTTAGCACCGCTTCTTACTACCCGTTCGGGTTATACTCTTAGGTACTAGTTAAGCTAATGGTTTCAGTGATTAGGAAGGTTATGTTTAGAGGAAGTGTGCCAGCATTTGCTTGAAGGAAGAGTGGAAAACCATTTTAGAAAAAAAACCTCAGTGCACTCGACCGAGATTCGAACCTCAATCTCCTCGTAATCGGAAGTCTAGTCTACTGCGAGTGTAGTGCTTTAGACCACGTGGCCACCGAAGCGGGTTTTGATAGTATAAATATATTTTTATCAAAAAGTGACCACTGCAGATCACATGAATTACCATAATGTTTACATGAAAACAGATAAGCTATTATCTCTTGTAGCTGTCAGATAAGGCCCTTTCATGAAAATTGGACTGTATTAACGTGGGTGTGTAGGGGACGTGAGAAAAGGTAAGTGTTTTTGCAGTTTTTCCTACCAAAACATTTTTTTGCTCAAAAGGGATCAAATATTTCTCCAGTAGAAAATTAGAGTTTAATTTTATTCACATGGTGATATCAACAGTTCTTGAATATCTGTCAAGAGTGCCCCGGAATTTAATTATGTTTTCTATTCACTTAAAAATTTGTAATCTAAAACCGCTATGCTCATGATGGATACGGGATACCCAACAATTGTTGAAATCATCATGTGAATAAAATTAAACTCTATGTTTCTACTGAAGATATATTTTATTTATTTTGGCCAAAAAATGTTTTGCTATAAAAACTGTAAAAACACTGACTTTTTTCGCATATTCCTCCCTCCCACCTTAAATATTATGCCAAAGTCACTTTTAAAATTGTTGACAAATGTGTGCCCGTCCGTAAGCCTTTCTGGAACTTTGTTCACTTTAATTTGAGAAAACAATTGTTAACATAATTTATGTGCTCTCAATATTGCACATATTTGGCGCGCAAATTCAACAATTTTGCGAGTTGATAGCTGTCAATGAAAGTATAAGAAATTTTGATAATTCCCTAAATATCACATTCCAAAAAGTTGAATTGCCTTGACGCTAGTAGAAATGAAGAATAATGTGTTCCCTGAAGGTTCATCATAAGGTACGTGGGCCGCACAAAATCATGGATAGGGCCATGAGTTTGGCATGCCTGACTTGTGGCCACCAAGGCGAGTATTGGTGTAACTGAAACACCTATAGCCTGGTCTAAAAAGGGGTACGTGGAGGAGACTACGTGATGATGAGTTATCTTGTACTTTTCAAAAGACATTGTCAGGGTAGCCAAATCTCGTGAATTGCGGTGGGCATGACATTCAGCTCGAATGGGAGAATCTAGAACCTTGTTTTAGGTACTGACTGGCAAACCCGATGGGAAGAGACCATTGGAAAGACCTAGACACAGATGGGAAGATAACATTAGAATGGACCCGAAAGAGATAGGGTGTAATGAGGTGGACTGGATAGAACTAGCTCAAGATAGGGATAGGTGGAGTACTTTTGTAAGTGCGGCAATGAACTTTCTAGCTCCTAATCTCAAAGAGTAGGTAAGTGAGAGCCTTGACGGTAGGTATGTCGTGCAAAAGGAGTTAATAATTCTTACTATAAACGTACCACATTGAAAACTACCTCTGCAGCTGGGTGTGCCCAAGTGTAATTGATTCTTAGCCCGATATCCCACGCGTCAGCATCAGCCACAACAGTGTAGGGGGTTTCCCCTGATAATCTCCAAGCGAATGCATTTGCATTTTATTTTTAAAAATCATCCACTCCCGTGGTCGTATGGCTTAGCGCTTTACTCTCGCAGTAGATTAGACTTCCTATGACGGGGAGATCGATGTTCGAGTCATGATTGAATATACTGAGGGTGGTTTCCCTAAATTATTTTCCACTTTCTCTCCACGCAAATGTGTGTACACTTTATATAAATATAACTTTCATAATCCCTAGAACAATTAGCGTAGTTAGTACACATGCGTATAGCCCGAACGAGTAGTAAGGCGCGGTTCTATAAAAACAACTCTAAAATCGTTATTCTTATGGCTTTCTTTGTTTTGTATTATTGCACACAATTTTACACAATGTTTATTTAACGGCTGAATCCAAAGGGAGAGGAAGGTACTTAGAAACATGCACCCACATTAGCGTAGAGACAAGAAGGAAAACCACCGTGACAAATCACATATTATACTAAAATCATTTCCAGTGTCCTCGGAAGAAATTCCAACCTCACCCTCTTTTAAACTGGAAATCAAGGTTTTTTCGCGAGCCTGATACTGTAGGCTGCATGTGCTAGTTTGCCTTAAAATGAGATATTTCTATTACTGATAAAATAAATTTCTCTCACCAACTGTACTAACCAATAAATAAACTAGTTCGAAGCAGACGTCACATCGTAGTGTGATTTTCTTCATTCTACTTAAAAAGACAGTAGAAATGAAACCACCTAATCCATTTTTCTTTAATTTAAAAAATAATAATGAGTAAAAACGTGTTTATTACTGTGGAAAATCTATTAAACTTATACAAAACTAGCTGTTGTAAAAGTGTAGGCGTATAGGGCTGAAATCTACACTTCAATAAGTTTTCTGTTCCTAGCCTAATCTTACATCTAATTTCCCGGTTAGTCTGCCATGAGATGAGCTCTTTCATGAATTCCACTTTTTACATAAAATACAGACAGTACAAAAATTATATCTTGATCCACTTGGTCACCATAGGGGCTTCGGGGTATCTAACAGCTTATGATTTAATTTGCTCCCTTAAAATTCTATCGCTTTAGTTACCACCCAATAACATGAGCCATGAAAGCAGGTTTGTGACGAGTGAAACATGTAAAATGATGCCACGTAATGGTTTCGATAGTAATTGTTTACATATAAAAAAATATGGTCATAATATGCTAGTTAAAAATAATGTTTTAAGTTTGAATATTATATTTAAGTTGGCGCTCACTTGTTCGTATCGCATCGAGTTGGTTCATTCTCACAATATTTTGTATGAAAATTTGGAAAAACTCAAACCGGGAATATTTTACGAGTCGGTGCGATACGAGATGATGCGATACGAACCGATGCTATACGAGCCAATCAAACCAATGTGATGAGCTGATGCGATACGAGCCGATGCAGTACGAGTCAATCTGAAATGAACTGATGCGATACGAGCCGATGCTATACGAGCCAATCAAACCAATGTGATGAGCTGATGCGATACGAGCCGATGCAGTACGAGTCAATCTGAAACGAACTGATGCGATACGAGCCGATCAAACCAATGTGATGAGCTGATGCGATACGAGCCGATGCAGTACGAGTCAATCTGAAACGAACTGATGCGATACGAGCCGATGCTGTACGGGCCAATCCGAGAAGAATTGATGTGATACGAGCCAATGCTGTACAGGCCAATCCGAGACGAATTGATGTGATACGAGCCAATGCGGTGTGCCATAGTGTGCGGCTACCTTGATTTCCTAAAGAATTAACATTTAGAGCACCTTTTAAAAATACAAACACATTTTTTTACGTTAACATAGATAACACTTTACTATATTATTAGTGCTATTTAATATAAATTGATAATATGTATCCAGAATTACAGTTTAAGGTCAAATTACTTGACATATGAATACGAAAGATAAGATCTAGTTGCTTCACAGAAAATCTTGAAGCGCCGTGGGGTCGAACCCAGTACCCGTGGATATGTAGCCAAGAAGTTGGACCACTAGACACCACAAAGGAGGTAAAAGATGTAATTTAATCACTAGTTAATGTTAATGAGGATTCAAATATTTGATGACTTAAAGAAAAGAAGAAAATTATGGTCGCTGAAGGAGGCAGAGAACAGAGTGCGTTGGTGGTCTAAGTTCACTGACAAAAGGAATTGATCTGTCGTAAGACAGAACACCTAATAATAATAATAATAATAATAATGTTAAAGTGCTATTAATAGCTGTTCTAAAAGTTAATTGAAATAGTTCATATTTTGTGAAATACTCCAAATGCATTTTCTGGACATAGGTAGTCTTTTCCTCAATATGTTTTCCCTTTTCCTTCAAGTAAATTAATTTACATTTCCAATCAAATCTACTTCCCCCCTCCTTAATGTGAATATACAGTTGACCCAGATTGTAAGTAAGCTGTGGTGTAAAACTAACAAGCACTTTTTTTTTAATGGCGATGAAATATAAAACAAGTTTTGAGTTTACTCATATTAATAGTTTTAAAATAGTTGAAAAATGATATCTGGACATGGGAATCGAAAGTGAACTTTTCCTTAGCGTGCCAATGTTCTGCCACTAAACTATCTAGGTTTCATCCCATACTCATACAAAGACAAAGGAGCCGAGCTTGTTTCCTGAGTCCAGATATATTTTTGTAACCATATTTAAACTAATTCCCGTGAACGATAGTTTATCTACTACCAATGATGATTACAACGAATTGTTATAAAAAATAATCTGATCTTTTCATACAGGATATATACATTATAAACGACACTTCAGTCGCAAGTGCGCGAGGACGATTAATAACCACTTACGATATTACTTTATTTTAAATAATTTAACTAACATCAATAACTTTAACGTCATTACTTTGACGTCATAAATACACACCTGCTTAATAGTTACAAACCCTTTAACGTCACTATTCTATTCCTTTTTAAATATAGCTAAGTATTTCACGTCATTACCTTAACGTCATTAAATTAACGTCATTACCTTGACGTCACTGCTGCACACCTCTTTAAATATATCAATAAACTACCGTCAATATTATTTCCCTCACTCCCTTTGGCTGATCTTAGATCTGAGTTGTATCCATTGATAATGAGGAGGATACGATACTATTGAACCATTATCATCTTTTGTTCCAGCTGAATATGTACTGTGACGCTTGTGGGTGAGGTAAGTTTTAATCGCACAGTCCTTGATATCAGGTTATGCCCCCTTATTTCAAGTACAGTACGTAAAGGTTGATGTCAAGGTTCATGTATCTGTCGTCACACGTGATATAAAATTATCAAGTCGTTTGGAGAAAGTGTTTGCCCCCAAGGTCATCTGAGTTCATGGTTTATAATCTGAAGATCTACTGCCATCACGCCAGAAATGTTCAGTTATTACAGAACACAGTGGTTCTTTGAGTCAAGGTGAGCTGGTTCGTGTCTTGTGCCGATGCACAGATGCATATTTTGATGATTCCACATGTGAAGCTTGATAGTAAATTGAATCATGTACTGACTTTATAGGAAGTAGGTATGAACGGGACTGAGTGAAACAAAAGGACTTAAGGTAGGGTGCTAGTAAGTGCGAGTTTAGTGCATTAATTTAGCTGTTTTTATAGCATAAACATTTTTTTGGCCGAAATAAATCAAATATTTCTTCTATAGAACCGTAGAGTTTAGTTTTCTGCACATTATAATCTCAACAGTTCTTGAATATCTTGTCATGAGCATAGCGGTATTTGGTGACAAACTTTTTAAATAAAGAGAAAAAGTTGTTGAGATTAGAATGTGCAGAAAACTAAACTCTATGATTCTATAGAAGAAATATTTTATTTATTTTGGCCAAAAAAATTGTATGCTATAAAAACTTCAATAAGACTGCCCTAAGCTTAGGCACACTAGCACCCCACTTTAAGTCGAAGGTGAGTTGTTTTTATCACCGTATCTTACTACCCGCTAGAGTTATACCCTTGTGTACTAATTATGCTAATGGTTTTAGGAATTAGGAACGTTATATTTGGAGGAAATATAGAGGGAGATTGGAAAACCATTTTGGAATTAACAACCTTCAGTACACCCGACCGAGATTCGAACCCCAATCTCCCCGTCATTGGCAGTATAGTCTACTGTGAGAGTAGAGCCTTAAACCATGTGGCCACCAAAGCGGCTTGAAAGTGAGTTGTGCTGCTATATATTCTTCTTTAAATAAACTTATCGTATACTCCACTCCAGCTTCTGTTTCGCTCAGCATCGTTCTTGCAAACGAGCCTACAGGTAGATATGAACAGTGGCGGCTTGCAGCCTAATAAGTAGGTGAAGGGGTTGGGTTGGAATAGGTGATACCTAGACTATAGAGCCAGTTATTACATATATAAATAAAGCCTCCAGTGTGTTGAGAAGTGTTTGAGGAAAGGGTGTAAAAAGTGGTTGGCAATACTTCCAAGCCTATACATTATTTTAGCTATGTTATTATTATTATTATTATTATTATTATTATTATTATTATTATTATTATTATTATTATTATTAGCACCGCATCTTACTACCCGTTTGGGTTATACGCACTTGCTAATGTGTAATGGTGGGGTGATTGTGAGATGAAATGGAGGACCTACAGTTTAACGTGGGATCCGAACCACGGTAGAGGTCTGGCATTCCTCACATTCACAAAGTTGTGATTGATACACGTCTTGTCAGAGGTGAAGGAAGTGGTTTGGCGATCAGACAGGTCTGTGCCGGGACCGAGGATTGAACCCCGGACCCCTGGCACAGAGGTCCGACACCTTACCCGCTAGACCGCTAGGTCACCAATAGCTATGTTATTGATGATATAATGAAAATATAATTTCAACACATAATGGTAATTAGAGATGACAATTTTTTCACTAAATTTTAGATCACTGAATCGCAGGTAAAGGAGATGTATAAATGACAGTTTTGACTATAGTACTGAAGTATTAATATATTTGATCTACAAAAGAGCCGATGTTAGTGACACATTCAACAACCAAGTACCCGTTTCGGTGGCCACATGATCTAACGCGCTACTCTCGCAGTAGACTAGACTGCCGATGACGGGGATATCAAGATTCGATGGTAGGGTGCAATCTTATTATAATGCATACAATGCACACAAGTCCATAGGTGGGTAGTATGCGGAGTGAAATCTCCAATAGGGCGCCTCCCCAGGTGGCAGAGAGGGGGATGCCCACCCCCACTGGGGCTCTCGCCGATCTCTGGTGACTATTAGATCTAGAGTGCGGTGGGACACCCAGCGGGGCAGGGTACCGGGGGCGTAATATACCCGGAGTGGACCAACTGGTAGGATAGGTATAGGAAAGAAGGACAAATAGGACTTTTAGATTTAGGTGCTTATTCTAAACTTATTATTATATTTAAAAAAAGAACATAGCTAAAAGATGTAATCTTGATTCAAGATGTAGATCTAGGTCCCAAGCTACATGCTAGGAATCGGGATAAATAGTTTAAATAAATAAAATAAAATATTATATTAATGTAAGATGACGATTGACATGTTTGTTTAGGGTTTTTCTCCATTGCACTTCAAGTCTTAATAACCGGTCAAAGTATCAGAATATTTACAAAAATGGAATAGGGATAAGGAAGGTGGGAATTCAAAAGAGAGTTATCCTCATCTGTTCAAAGAGAGAGAAAGAAGAAAAAAAATGGGGTGTGGCTGTGTCATGGACACGGCCGTGTGTTGTACGTGAATACGTTTAAACTTAAACGAACATCGTAGCTTCTCCGAGTCAAAAGTTATATTAATTGCAAATCTCGATACGCAGCAAAATAACCTCAAAATGGCGGCGCTTCCCCCTCCACCGCGCACGATGCGTCACTGTTCTCGCTTATCGTAATGAGTTCTTTGATCCTTTAGCTATCCAGTGGTATAATTTAATTTTGGATGTAGAGGAAAGATTCGAAACTAAAACACCAAACTGTATCTCCCGATTTTGTTATCATTAGGTTTTTTGGATTGCCCCCGTATGGTAGCAAATTTAAATACGTATTCACGTCAAAACATATTAGGAAATATTACGTTCGGTATAACAGGCCGGGATTTTAACCCTGACCTGCCCCACTCCAGTAAACAAGAGGGGATAAGACTTGTGCCTTGATCATCGTAGCCACCATCGCTGTTGATCAACATGCTACACAAAGTGTGTGTAAAATCAAGATAATACTGTCACGTGTCAAGACCAATTTGTGTTGCAGATTGCGATGCGTCTGAGAGCGCTCAGACTGTTCAATGTCACGGTGGGGTCAATAAAACATAACAAACCATTTTGGATCATAGTTCATCAAACTATACGAGAGTTTTTACCCCCAATGTGGGAATAGAACAGCAAGATTTATATCTTTTAAGCGCCGCGTTATACTACCCGTTAGGGTTATATGCTCATGTAATCATTACGCTAACGGTTTTATGGGATTAGAGAGGTTATATTTACAGGAAGTGTGTCCGCATTTGAGTGGAGGGTAAGGGTGAAAACATTTAGGAAAAAACCAACCTCAGTACACCCAACCAAGTTTCGAACTTTGATCTCCCTATCATCGGCATTCTAGTCTACTGCAAAACTTATTGTTAGCTGTGACAATAAATTACCCAACAATATAAGAGCGAAACAGGATTTACATTTTAAGTTGTCGCTTCCAACTAATGGCTGTAAGTGCTTCAGCATGGTTTCAAAATAGCTCATTAAGAATTTTTATTGAATTCAGAAGTAAACGAAACGTGTTTTCTACATGAAGAGTGAGCAGTTTAAAAGTTTAAATTTTATTAATAACCCCACCCGAAACGGTGGCCAAAAGGTCTAAAGCGTTTTAGACTTGCCATATAATAATCGACATCAACATCGTCTTAACGCTAACGAAATGTAAAGTTTACCTGAGGTTAAGGAACATAACTTAAAGGTAAAACAACGTAAAAACTTACCTGCTTTGGTGGCTGCATGATCTAAGGCGTCAATCTCGCACTAGACTAGACTGTCGATGATGGGGGAGATTGGGGTTAGAACACCATTTGGGTGTACTGAAGGTGGTGTTTCTTAAACGGTTTTCCACTCTCCTTCAACGCAAATGCGGGTACACTTCCTCTAAATCAAATTTTTTAAATCCCTAACCCATTAGCATAAGTAGTACATAATGCATATAGCTTAGACAGATAGTAATACGTGGTGCTAAAAAAACTCATTTGTATTAATTGATAAAATATTTCCTTAAAGCGGGATGGAAGGGGACGCAAGAAAAATCCAGTGTTTTTGAAGTCTTGTGGCAAAACATTTTTTGGCCAAAATAAATAAAATATTGCTCCAGTACAAACATAGACGTTAATCTACTTCCCATGTTAATATCAAAAGTTCCTGAACATATGCGATGAACATGGTGGAATTATATAACAAAATTTTTAAATGAACAGGATTTTATTATTATTTTATTTAGCACCACATCTTACTACCCGTTCGGGTTATACGCTTAAGTACTAATTACACTAGTGGGTTGGGGATTGGGAAGGTTGAATTTTGAGTAAGTGAACCCGCATTTGCGTGGAGGGAGAGTGTAAAACCATTCATCCGACCTATATTCGAACCTCGATCCCCCCGTCCTCGGCAGTCTGGCTCAACAGAATTTTGAGGTTACCATTTGAAGAAAATTAAACTCTATGTTTGTACAGGTGCAATATTTTAATTTTTTGGCCAAAAAGTTTTGCCATAAGACTTCAAAAACACTGGGTTTTTCTCGCAACTCCTTCTATCCCACCTTAAAGATAGCTGATGGTGTGTCTTGACTATTTTAGAGCCTTGTTCAGTTTAAATTGAGTTGAAAAAGATTAATAATCGCTGATCCAAGGGGTATTCATGTTCGAGTTCCGGTTGGATACATCGAGACAGCTGTGATTTATGTTGACATTTTAAAGAGTGTTAAATGCATGAGACCCGCTTCGGTAGCCACGTGGTCTAACGCGCTTCGGTAGCCACGTGGTCTAACGCGCTACTCTCGCAGTGGACTAGACTGCCGATGACGGGGAGATCGAGGTTCGAATCTCAGTCGGGCGTACTGAGGGTAGTTTTTCCAAAATGGTTTACCATTCTTCCTTCATGCAAATGCCAATAAATGCCTATAAATATAACCTCCCTAATCCCTAGTTTTATGAGTAGACCTACTTAAACGTGTTACTCGAACGGGTAGTAAAACGTGGAGCTAAAAAAAAAATCATGGAGGGAAAATATGATAAGTTGACACCAATTTGTTTAAAATTGGGGGCGATCCTCTCGAAGCTATTAAATCCAATTTCCCCTTTACAGCCTTGGTTCGGAATTTCAATTTTGTGTTTTTTTTCTGGTGGGTTGAGGCTTTCTATAACCGCGACAACGCATCAAACTTACCGCTTGGAAATATCCAGAGCTATACCGTTGCGGCGGAAAACATCTTATCGTCGTTCTGACCGCAACAATAATTGGACGACAGGAGACTATCAAAGTGTCCAAGTACTTGTACTGATTACTTAAGGCCTCTATTTAATTTACTGTGAAAGAATCAGATATGTAGTTAACAGTTGATTATTGTTTACACAGAAACTATCTTAGGGAAGTAGGAGTGGAATAACCCGCTTCGGTAGCCACGTGGTCTAACGCGCTACTCTCGCAGTAGACTATACTGTCGATGACGCTGAGATCGAGGTTCGAATATTGGTCGGATGTACTGAGGGTGGGTTTTTCCAAAAGGGTTTTACACTTTCCCACCACGTAAATGCCGGTACACTTCCTATAAATATAACCTCCCTAATCCCTAAAACCATTAGTGTAAGTAATACATAATCGTATAACCCAAAAGCGTAGTAAGATGCGGTGCTAAAAAAAAAAAGGAGTGGAATACCCCATTTACTTCACCCCTCCTCTACTTTTGGATGTTCCATTTTTCCTGCGTAAAGATTTTTTAAACTCGCTGACGTCGTATTACCTCAGAGCGTGCATTATTTGTTGGAGTGACACCAGACTAAACGCACCTCGGGAGTTCCCCACAATCTTCTCCAAGAGGTTTCTCCGGTCCCCAACTGGGGTTTTCCCAACAGAGAAAATTAGGATCTTTAAAGAAAATAATAGACACATACATACTAATAATTATAAGGGTGCAAATTGGCCCTCGTATTCGTTTTCAATGGAGACTAAAAAAAATACTCTCAACCTCACCGATTACTCTTCGTCCCTCCAATAGTTTTTTAAAGTACGTCTAGAAAAATATTTTTCATGTATTTCTTGTGGGTTTTTTCCCCCCCACGATCTTTTATTTTAGCTATCTGTTAAATATCAAGTTACCACAAGCACACATCGTCAGGAAAATTTATATTCTACTGTGAAAGCTGGCAAACTAAAATACGCCACAGTTTAATGGCAGATTCGCCACTTGTGGCGATTGGCGACAGGGTTGCCCACCCTGGATCTGGTATGTTTTAGTTTATCGCGGTAGATGAATGTAACGGCTTTGGACCAGCTCAACAATTGCACCCTTTCCTTTTTATCCACTCCTCTTCATGACGAGGTGGACAGTTAGACCTTTCAAGGTCACGCTATGAACTCTCGTACAAACGAATGTAATGTTCGATGACAATTCCTTCAGCAAAAAAATCTTCTGCCTTTTAGTATTGACAAAACAATAAAGGGTTTAGACTTTAATTTTTTAAGCTGAGGGTGACCTGGTGGTCTAACGGTAAGGTGTCAGACTTCTGTGCTGGGATCCAGGGTTCAATCCTTGGTCCCGGCACAGATTTATCTGATTGCCAAACCTTTCCTTCACCTCTAACAAGACGTATATTAATCACAACTTGTGAATGTGTATAATGCCAGGCTTCCACCGTGGTTCGGATTCCACGCTAAACTGTAGGTCCTCCATTTAATCTCCCAATCACCCTACCATTACACATTAGCGTACGTGCGTATAGACCGAACGGGTAGTAAGACGCGGTGCTAATAGTAATAATAATAATTTAAGCTGAGTTTTAATATCCGTCCGGGATATTCATACATAAGTACGCTGTTGGGGCAGAGATAGGAAGGTAGAATTTAGAGTAAATGTACTCACGCGTAAAGGGGAGAGAAAGAGAGAGAGAGTGATAAATCATTTTAAAAAATACACTCTCATTAAACTTGGCCGCGATTAGAATCCCAACTTGCTCAATTATCGGCAAACCAGAGTAGTTGAGTTTGGCATTTAGTCCACGTGTTCACTGATGGGAGTGGTTTAAACTGACATTATTTTTTAATAATGCACTTTCTTAATCATGGTTACAACTAACGTCCTCTTTTTTTTATCGTCGTTTATTTCCCCTGCACAATGTCGGTAAGTGACAAAGAAAGCAATTTACACTGTAAGTTAGTTGAGTAAATATTGACCAAGTCAGTGGCTAATGCTAATAAGATTAACAGTTAAAACACACACGCGTAGTAGCTCAAGTGCGATTACATCGCAATATAGTATGTGTATCACGTTTCAATACCCCTTCGGTTCATCACAATATTCACACTAATGCCGGGATCACGATCAACTTAACGTAATGTTCACTTAAAGTTAACTTAACTTAAGAAAACAGATGTGTGATGGCGATTCACGTAGCTTAATGTGCCAAACATCTGCATTCTCAAGTATGATCTGTGATTTGTACTATTTGTAAAGTGATGATCTGTGAATGTTTACAGTTTTAAATCGATATAATAAATATCTATTATTAAACTTTTTTGATAAATATAGCTTTGCTATTTTAGTTTAATTACTTTGTTTCAATGTCTGGTCACTAGAACTTAAGCTAAAGAGTAGACCCTGGTCTTAAAACCAACAAATGAATTACTAAATAGTCCTGTTGACGCCACTAGCATAATAATTGGCTGGCTAGATCACGTGATACCCTTCAAGTAACGTTCACTTAAAATATAAGACCTCCCAGGACATCTCTTACGTTAAGTTAATTGCAAGTCAACGTTAAGTTAACTGCATCGTGATCGCTTCCGTTTAAACACACGAGGAGATCCTTTACGTTAAGTTACGTTAAGTTAACTTTAAGTTAACATTAAGCTGATCGTGATCCCGGCCTAATGGGCTAGAGATGAGGAAGTTTGAATTTATAATCAGTGTACCCACATTTTCGTGAAGGAAGAGTGATATACTATTTGCGAAAACCAGCCTCAGTTCAACCTACTGGAATTAAAACCCCGATTTCCCCTTCAGCGATCCAGTCTATTATAATAGAGGCGCTTTAGATCAGTTTTTCCCAAACAATTTTAGTCCTCACTTGGTATATCATCAAATTTCCAAGCTCACCCCTATCCCTCCACAATTTTTGGGATGGCTATAACATAAATTCTAAAAAATTATCTTTTCTTTTCACTCCTTTATTTTATATAAAAATCAATGTAGCACTGGTAGCATAATGGCATCAAAAACTAAATTAAAAATAGTGGGTTGGCTGGTACTTTATTGTTTTCATCTGTTCTATAATATTGTGTTTAATATTTGACAGATCACACTGAAAATTGCTTCCCGCCTCAAGTCGACAACGCTGTTTAGTTTTTATTAAAGTCAGAGTTAAAAATTAGGTGGTACTTCATGGGACTGAAATGGTAGCTTAGGAGGAGGGTAAAGAGAAGAATTTGGGGGGGGGG
>CABFWO010000481.1:134993-151565 GCA_902155825.1 Timema genevievae
CCCCCCCCCAAAGACCCACCACACTGATACACACTGGACCTAAGGTTTTGCGCTGGTCTGTTTGTCTCGCAAATCAAGGTGCATTTCATCTAAATTCTACCTTCCTGATACGTATCCAACTAGTATAAATATAAGGAAAGCCCGAATGGGTACTGTCTAATATATCTAACAGCAAGAAGAGCTACTGAATTTTCTTTCACATATTTTTTTTAAATCCATTTTATTTGAGGTTTTTAACGTGTACTTTCTGAACTGGATGATTAAATCAGCACATAAGAACTTCTATGAGCGAGAGTGAAAGAGCTTACCAATTTTGCCTGGCAAGCAATTTTGACATACATTTCAGGATTCTTTTACATGCCACACAATTGACATGGAACCTTCCCCTCCGAAGGAAGTTGTGCTACGATTTTGTATCGCTCAAGAAAACTCTGTCAACCACTAGCGGGTTTGAACCCATGATCATCGAGTGCTGAGACGAGCACCTTATTCCAAGAACACCGAGGTCAAACTTTCACATAAAAATACGTCATTTAATGTAATCTGAAGTTGTCAATTCTTATATATATTATAAATACTTATGGAAATAACTAAGGGTGTACGAGTAGGCATTTTTTTACTTCTATCCAATTTCGAATGAAAAGGTCGAGTTTTTTTTCGAGTTCTATTAATATATAGCAATATTTGTACGAGAAATATTTCATGTTGAATTTCTGTAATACATCCATTTATGTATCATAATACAAACATAGATTTCTTAGAATGACTATTTTTTGTTAGCGTATAACCCGAACGGGTAGTAAGACGTGGTGCTAAATATTATTATTATTATTTTTTGTTGAATACAAAATATAATCAAACAAATTAAGATTTTTAAATATCTATATTAATAAAATGAAGAGTTTTTGTATCTGTCATGAGCGTTGAGCAATATATATACCGCACTCAGAGATCTGAAATTTTAAAATTACTAGCCCCTTTGCACCAACATGTGTATCTCGATGCCAGAATTTTAAATTTGGATTAGCTTTATTTAAATCAATTGAAAGCTGGGTCGGAAGAAGTAAAATGAAGATTTTTGTTTCTGTCTGTTTGAAGAAGAAAAGTATTGGCAGGGGTACCTCCGCTAGTATTTAATATAGTTGTACAGTGTTTATTTTATTTAGAAAAAAGGAAATTTCGATGTACTTTATTTTCTATGAAATGATATCTTATAATAATCTAACTAGTTAAACTTATAATTTTGAAGACTAGATCGAAAATTCTGAGTACTCACTTTTCTTGAATTTTGTAAATATCTTATAATTGAGTTTGAACAGCTACCAAAACTCGAGTCGACCTCAAATTTTCGAGTAATACTTGTATACACCTAAGAATACCACTGATAAAGTAATAAAATGTTATACATTTTTTTGCCGCAAGAAATACGTTTGTTTTTTCTAAAAGGACTTTCCTATAAAAATAGAAATATATTAATACGTGGTGCACACGAAAAAAACTAATGTGTTGGACACTCACAAACAGTTCTTCCGGTGTATTTCCGATTATTACTATAATTTGTAATTTCCTACCGAGCTTTTTTTTAGCACCGCATAATACTATCCATTTGAGTTATACGCTTATTTACCAATTACGCTAATGGGTTGAGGGATTTGGAAGGTTATATTCAGGAAAAACCACAATCATTACACCCGACCGAGATTCGAACCTTGATCTCTTCGTTACTGACAGTCAAGTCTACTGCGAGAATGGCTCGTTAGACCACACGGCCACTGAAGTGAATTCCTACTTTAGTTCCTCAGTCTGATTGTTTATTAATCGTGTGTGTGCGCCGGAAGGAAGGTGACGAGTCATTTGTTTTGGTCCCTAAAGGCCGGGGAATACCCCCAAAGGTGGCATTATTTTTATAAATACTTTTACACACAGTTATAAAGCTATGAGCAATGCATCGGTGCATTGTTTAAACATGACCAGAGCCCTGCTTTTATGGTGAATAAAAAAGCCCAATTTCGTTTTTAAATTTCCCAAAAGCGGTGAATAAGCGGTGAGTTACAAAAATCCTATTTTTGCGACGAAATTATCGATATAAGACAAAAGCGTTAAAAAAAAGTGGTTTTTACCAAACTTTCGTGATTAAGGTGACTTTGTTGGGTTAAAACTAGACTTCCAGGACAATGTTTGAAACAGGTAAACTAAACATATTGAAGTGAAAACCAAAAATTACATTTTGTTTGGACAAAATGGTAAAAAACACTAGTCCGCAAAAAAAGTGCTGTCAACTTATTAAAAAAGTAATATTTAGCGGCAGCTGGTCCGGGAAATGTATGTACAAGTCACAAAGACAAAATATTACACAAAAATCATCTTGTTACTTCACAAAAATTGTGACTATATTTTTAAATCTCAATTTAGGCTAGAAAAATACAAAATAACTACTCAACATCACCAAACTGCAACATGCCGAATGCCGAAAATCGCGACTAAATCGCGATTATCGCGGACATCGTTTAAAATCGCGAATATCGCGCTAAAACGTCGATTTCGCGAATTATCGCGACAATTCTGAGCATATATTTGCAATCAGGGTAACCTGAAATGTGAACATCTGAAAGAAAAAATGCCATATCTAACATTCGCGAATTATCGCGATCTCCACAAACGCAGGGCTCTGAACATGACTTTATGAAAAAAAATATTCGTCACCGAACCTCCAATCTTTCAAGTTTTACATCACTGCAAATCTACAATCGGCGAAAGGAACCTCGATGTAAGTTGGCTATTGGCTACACTCCACTAAACGACATATGTCAATCACGTGTTGTTTAACACTTAAGATTGTTGCTCCTTTGTTTATAACCCCGCTATGTCGTTAAACTCTCTTTAACCCTTCTCGGGATGTGACGTCACAATAACGTCACTGCCCTCAGTCTTTCTCTTATGCCTCAGCTTCCCACACTGAAGGCGCTTGTGGGCTATGGTTAGACGACGTCTGGCGTCACTATAATCGTCATATTTTTAACGTCGGAGGGACAGGAGGAGGTTTAAAAAAGATTTACATGTGGGCAAATTGTATTTTGTACCAATCCTTTTTCGGGACCAGTACAGATGCATTGTTCTGAGGAAAAGAGTTTCGAAGTGTTTTATTTGTTCCAAAGCCCAAACATCCTGCACATCTTATCACACGGTCTAAGGCGTCACTCTCGTACTCGTACAGTGATTCACTTGGTTTGATTTTTCTGGTGACAGGAAGGTCTGGGTCCAAATTTAGGCTGGGTATACTGAGGTTTATTTCACTTCAATGGTTTTCCAATGACGTAAAGAGGAGGAGGGGAAATACATAGTGATAAAATCTTATGGGGAAACTGGCCCCCTCCCTCAGAGCACCTGGCCAAGACTCACTGTCAGTGGCTAGTCCCTTACACTACATGGCCATACTTTTGGGTCATTCATTCCCTCAGTGATAACTTAGGTCGTATTTATAGTCAAGTCTCCGGAGTTAGGCAATATACCAGTATCCTACTAATAATAAGCAGTCCGGATCTAATGGGGCAGTTGTCACCCTCCCTCCCAAAACCTCACTTTAGTTTTCAAAAACTTGCTATCCAAGGACATATCCAAATAGCTTCTAGAGGTATCAAATTTTAAAAAATTGTTTATAGAGGAAAATTCCAAATGGCTTCTAGAAGCATCCAATTTTCACAAATGTTGTCAGATTAGGAGCATACATATTGGCTTCTAGGGGCATGTAATTTTCAAAAAATCTCCAGGTTAAAACCATTCCAAATAAATTTAGACCCTAAAAGCTATTTTGAATGTCTTTCTTTCCCTAGAGATTTTGTCAGGGAATTTCCAAAACATTTCTGGACAAGAATTACTCCAATACATCTTCTAGAATTGTCTAGATTTTAAATATCTAGAGGAATGTAATAGTCATAAATTTTTTTCGACTCCAGTGGCTATGGAACTGTGCCCCGTAGACCCCTTCTCTTCTGAAACTTAATTTTGGCTACATCCTTGATTGTTTGCCCCCCCCCCCCGGCCCCCGGTAAGAACACTTCTGGGCCCGCCACTGTACGCCCTTAAGTCACTGGAAAATAAAATCAAAGTTTATTCTACTTTACACACATATATACATACATACCTAATCACGCCGTTCCCTTACGGTGTAGGCAAGAAACTGTGAATACAGCTCAAAAAACCATTCCATATTTAATCTATCCTCACTAACTTTCTCCACACTTCTATATCCTTTTATACTCCCTTCGCTTCAACAACATCCATACACCCAGACATACATGCTCTTTTATTCTTGAAACTCCTAATGTTTCTCTTTTTCACACATTCGTTTACAACATTTATAGCCACGTCTTACATAGCGTACCCCTTCCTTTTGATCCACACACTCTAACTTAATACATTTTCTTCGTAAATAGATCCACACTCATCCTCTTAACATGTCCAAACCAACGGAATAAGTTTTTTTCCAATTGAAATTATTTAAATCAACACATGGTCAAAATATTGGCCTATTGACCTAACAAATTCTGTGACGCTATATAAATGTAATTTCAAATTAGTATTATAAACACTTAGATCAATAAGAAAGAAAAATTCCAATTTCAGAAAATACTTTTATCCCAATTGAAAAGAATATTAGAGGGGTCATCCGTAAACTACGTAACGCTGTTTATAGGGGCCAGGGGTGATGCCAATGTCTACATGGTTTTGAATGAGAGGAGGGTGAGTACATCACGTGTTGAAAAAAATAATATTATTGTTCATGAATAAAAATAATAAAATAATGTTATAAAATTCTTTGAAATAATTTATATTCAGTATTTCAAATGGATTCCGAGTATTATTAAATCTGTAATAACGACATTCACTCTTGATGGGAAAAGTTACGTAATACAGATTGGGGTTAGGGGGGTATCAGGATAGATATATACTGGTTGCTACATGAGGGGGAGGGGGCTTGGTAATTTAAAAAAAGTCAAGAAAAAAGCGTTACGTAGTTTATGGATGACCCCAGAGCCACGAATAAAATAAATACATTTTAATCTACATATTTTGTTCCTGGGTTACAATAATTTTAAACAGGAAGCCACTTCTTTGACGGTTACAAAAGTGTAACTATTTTTTTTTCTTCTAATATCCATACGTCAAATAATGTAGATATCAATTTTGATAGATATTACCAATACTTATAGAATAACACTAATTATATATAATAAAATGTTATAAATGTTGACCGCAAAAATTATGTTCGTATTTTCTACTAAGATGCTACAAATATGAAAATGAAGGTACATACCTACATACACCCGTTTCATTGTCGTGGTTGAACAATCTATCTTATTTACAGCACTTCCGGCGAGAGGAAACTACATTCTAAAATAAACACTGTAGCTCTATACTTTTTTAATTAAAAAAATATTGTCATGAAACTCTGGTAGAGTTCAGTTAAAAAAAAAAGTCAAATCAGTATGAATAACAGATTGAAGTTTTGACACTAATTTATTTTCTTATGTTTTTCCGCATATCCATCCATCCGTTTGGACTATCCACATTTTTTGACTAATAATGGCAAGTTGTAGCTTAGTTTGCGGAAAGATTAACTGGTGCTAATATTCCTTTGCTCAGGGGACGCCCGAATGTACATTTTATTTTATTTGAGGTATTTAACGTAAGCCTTCTGAACCAACTCATCATACCAGCACACGGAAATGTCTATAAGCGAGAGCGAAATATCCTCCCAATTTTGGCGGAAAAGGTATTTTCACATACCTTCTAAGGTTCTTTTACATGCCACAATCGACATAGTACCGAGAGCTTTACGTCCCCTCCGAAGGAAGCTGTGCTACGGATTTTTTAATCGCTCAAGAAAAATTCCGTCGATCCTGACTTAGTTTGAACCAAAGAACATTGAGTCCTGGGTCGAGAACTTTATCCAAGAGCACAGTGGTCAACCCGAATATACAATATTGTACTGTATGTACTGTACATCCTTTCCGTGGAGGTGTGTTCATGTCCCAATGAGGTGAGAGGATGACGGGAAAAGGTTAATGAAGATCTAACCTAACCTAACCTAATGAAGATCTAACCTAACCTAATGAAGATCTAATCTAACTTAACCTAACCTAATGAAGATCTAACCTAACTTAAGCCTAATTAACCAATTCCTGGTGACCATAGGAATCATTCCCTTTTTGATAAAAAAATCTCCAAGTACCAGCCTGGAATCGAACCTGGGACCTCTAGGTAAGCATCCAGGAGCTCTGATCACTATAACAGGAGGCTGGTTATTTTTTTAATAATGGGCTATGGGTAAGACTATGGGTGACTTTCAATGTTTGATGACTTATAAAGTCGCAAAATTTTCAAGAGTGGTAAAGATTGAACGTTAGAAATTTTTTTAAATTTGTCTTTGTACAAGTCTGTGGTAAACAACTTCCATAGTCGAAAGTAGTGTGGTACAGAGCAACTCTAGAATTTTCCAACTAAAGATTTTGACTCTCCACAAAATTTCCAAATTTCACTCTTGTCCCTAACGTGGGCAAAAGGGGCGTCTAGCCCAACCCCACAGCGCGATGCCACTCACCGTGAGAGAGGTAGAGCTTTAAATAAGCTTACCCACATTTGCATGGAATGAAAGTGGGAACCAATTTAAGTGGACCTCCTTAATAAACTCGGCTGGGATTTGAACCCCGGACCTCCCCTTCCCTGCAAAACAAATTGAGCTAGGATGAAGCTTTCATACCCATGGTCTCCGGTTTGGGTATTTGTTTATTTTAATTGAATTATTCTGGCATAAAATACAAACGCATAGATTCTTACAGCCAACATTGAAATTATTTTACTACAATATTAATATTATTGTAACCCACTTCGGTGGCCGCATGGTCTAAGGCACTACTCTCATCTCGCACAATAAATTATACTGCCGATGATGGGGAGATTGAGGTTCAAATCTCGGTCGGGTGTACTGAGAGCGGTTTTTCCAAAATAGTTTTCCACTTTCCCTCCATGCAAATGCGGCTACACTTTCTACAAATATAATCTCCATAATCTCTAAAACCATTAACGTAATTAGTACATAAGCGTATAACACAAACGAGTAGCAAGATGCATAGATTAAAAGAAAGTATCATTATAATACGTTTTGATGATATCTATCAAAAGGGATCAAAAGGGACGGCTGCAGATCAAATTACTTGACGTATGAACAGTAGCGTACCTACATAGGATTACGAAGCAGGGTTGGCTTATGGAGAGGTTTTTTTTTACCATTATATAAACCTATAAGTTTTTTTGGAAGGTTTTTAATTGGTATTTGTCAAATTGATAGCTTATATTTCTATTATTATAAACGTGATAAAAGAAATTCTAACACTTTTTACTTTCTCTCGACCCCTCGGAGAAAGAAGTATTGTGATCGACAAAAAATAACTGAACTGAGATTTTGATAAATTTCGACGTTTCATAACACCATGAAACAGAAAAATTGCTTTTCACTATGCCGTCTGTTTGTATCTAGAGCCGAAACCATTTTATCGATCGGTCTTAAACTTAGTACCCAGCTTTTTTTTTTTTTTNACCCAGCTTTTTTTTTTTTTTTTATTAGATTTTCCCCGAGGAGATTTTGGAAATAGATATCTAAAATAAGGGGCAGTTTATTGAAAGTGAAACCCGCCTCGGTGGCGTAGTTGGCTGACGCGCTAGTCGTGTTGAGCTCGACTGTCGAGGACGGGGAGATCAAGGTTCGAATCTCGGTCGGGTGAATTGAGAGTGGTTTTTCCTAAATGGTTTTCCACTCTTCCTCCACGAAAATGCGGGTTCACTTCCTCTATTCAACCTTCCCAATTCTTAATCCATTAGCGTAATTAGTACTTAAGCGTATAACCCGAACGGGTAGTAAGACGCAGTGCTAAATAATATTGAAAGTGAAAAAAGAGATAAAGTCGATTTTATTGAAATCCGCTCTAAAGAATGTTATTATGTTTTGTATATAATTATGTCTTATTTAACATTACAAACAATGTGTCTATTTCCGTTTCCTTATGAAAATTATGGCAAATATTTCAAATTTTGACTATTTTAGATATTAAATGACTTATCATTTGTAAAGTTGTAGTGGTATTAAAAATAAAAATATTTTATGATGCAAGGTAAAGCACGTCATTAGTATACACGATACGAGGGGATTCACACGCCTACAAAAATCAACGAAACATCATATTATCTAAAGTAACATCTATTCTTGCCCACTTGAAAAAAAAAGAAAAGAAAAAATCACCAACGTAATCCAACTCTTCCATGTCATCAGAACGATCAAAACCTTCGAAGATAACCCTCCCACGATATTTCCTGTTTCCTACATCTGCCTCACGTTGTTTAGTCCCGGTCAGGATTCCTTATCAAGGACTGCGGTTTAAAGTTCCTGACTGGGTGTTCCCTTGTTCATCTGTACATGGCACACGCAGGATTTATCATTTAAGAAAGTTATGTCAATAAATTCAAGATATTTCAGTACATTACCATAATGGGTACTCGACACCAGTGGTACGAAACCCTTGAAAATGGCTTTCTTTTTTTAAAAAAAAATTTTGGTTGAACTATTATATTGCTATTCACACTCGTTACTTGTTATAATATAAGGTAGAAAATAATAAAAAGAAATTACTGTTAAAAATATGCTTATATTGTTGATAATATTGTTAATAAATTTGGCACCCAGGGCATGTGCACCACCAGCCTCACTCTAGTTACGCCATTGCATGGAATTATAGATGTATTATTTATTATTATTATTTATAGCACCGCGTCTTACTACCCATTCGGGTTATACGCTTAAGTACTAATTATGCTAATGGATTATGAATTGGGAGGGTTGAATTTAGAGGAAGTGAACCCGCATTTGCGTGGAGGAAGAGTGGAAAACCATTTAGAAAAAACCACCCCCAATTCACCCGACCGAGATTCGAAACTCGATCTCCCCGTCCTCGGCGGTCGAGCTCAACACGACTAGCGCTTTAGCCAACTACGCCACCGAGGCGGGTATTATAGATGTAATTTCGTAAAAAAAAAAAAAATCTCCATGGTGACAGCCTGAAAACAAACTGTACTGTCCAAGAGGCCATCGTCTGTTGGCTAAGATAAACTACTGCATATAGAGAGGGTGCGGGTGGTGTCATGTGATCAGCACAACAAACCCTCCTGCCGTTAAGCTCAATTTTCTAGACAGGAACTGCTTTTTTTTTAAATGTATTTTTCGTTCAAGTAGCTTCTTATTTGTCCTCGAGAGGCTGAGTTGACCCCGTTCCAGAATCACTGCTTCACAGAAAGTCTTGAAGTGCCGGGGGATCGAACCCGAGACCCGTGGATATGTAGCAAGGGAGTTTGACCTCTAGACACCACAAAGAAGGTAATATATGTAATTGAATCACTAGTTAGTGTTAAAAGGAGGAGGAGTCAAATACTAGATGACTTGAAGGAAATAAGAAAATTCTGGGAGCTGAAGGAGGCAGAGGACTGGGCGCGTTTGCGGTCAAAGTTCACTGACAAAAGGAATTGATCTGTCGTAAGACAGAACACCTAATAATAGACTAATAATGTTAAAATGCTATTTAGTAGCTGTTCTAAAAGTTACTGTAATTGAAATAGTTCATATTTAGGGCCGGTCTTATGACTACTAGATAAATATTGTTATCGGGAGGTTAAAGTTAGCGACCAGATAAAGGTTATCAGCCACTTTAATATTTTACGCGTATTATGAACTAAATTTATCTGCCGGATAGCTATCTGAAGGATAAATATAATTTGCAGAAAACGCAAGGTTGGTACTGTTTTTACTGGTGCGCGCATGCGTATAAGCCCTACTCTTACCACTACTACCTGGTGAGTGGCTACAACGCTCAACATTTGTTGAATAATGGCGGCTAAACGAGTTTGAGTAAACAAATGGCGTCACGTGGGCGCAGACACTAAGATGTCTTGCAAGTACTAATTTTGGTGTCTGCCAAAATGGGATCAATAATTGGGTACAGCGTTTACAAAATTTAATTTATTGTTCTTACATTTTGATAATTTGTTCTTATATAAATATAACTCTACAAATAGCTTGTCAGTTTATATAAAAGTGTGAATTAAATGTTCTAACTTTATATAGTTAGAGCCTGGGCCCGTGCCTACTAAATATGTGAACCAAGACTTTAACCTAAAAACAGATTCTGATAAGCGAAACTTCATGGAAAAACAACGCGTCACTATGGCAAAAACAATTTTAACTTTTAGATAAAAGCTATCAGGTACTTAAACCTCCTGGTAAAAATGTGATGGATAAATACATTTTATCTGGTAGATAAATGCTATCTGGCATTCATAAGACGCACTTTTAACTTATCGACCAGATAGAAATATTTATCTGCCAGATTAATATCTATTCAGGAGTCATAAGACCGGCCTTTTAGTGAGGTACTCCAAATACATTATATTATATTAGGCCTATATCAAAGTGTTCTTCATTCGCAAGGTTTTGAAGATGAGGAAGTTATTGTGGGTGCCGAAGTCAAAGCGAAGGAAATTTGACCTTCTATTTCGACATTTCAAAGCTTCGCATGCCCTTATTATTTTATAGGTATTGATAATATCTATCAAAAGTGACAGCTGCAGATAACATGAATTGTAATTGTCAAAATATATGTTCCTTACTACCAGAATTCTAATATAAGTTGGAGGATGTGTATTATAGTTCCTGTGGTTCCGATGTTTGTTGGGGAAGTCCCTGCCTGATCCACGGAGCCAAGCTGTCTACCATCCATATAACTGCGTGTGGGTTAATATCGCCCGCGGTGGCAATGTGGGGGAAATGTATAGCAAGGAGCAAAACCAGACTCGTTATCACTTGATGAGATTGTGTTAGATACGCAAATATACCCTGATTTTGGTTGGAAGAACAGTAGAGAACATTAAACATATTTCTCTGCGGCCAACATTGGTAACATTTTACTTTATTAATTGTCTTATTCTATAGGCATTGATAATATATAAGTGACAGCTGCAGATCACATGACTTGAAGTATGAATATAAAAAAATGTTTTAGTAACTTTAGTTACTAACGTCTACTGTTCTTTCTACTATACTATAGTTCGAAAGAGGACACTAACATAGGCATCGCTAGCTCTTAATTATTGAGTTGGGGGTGGCGTTGGGGCGGTTCAGGGAGAGGGGGGTAAGAGCACACGTACAGAAAGAACCTTCTTTCACTTTAAATTAGAAAATTTAAAAAAAATCCTACCAAATTAATAACTTAATAATATGATAGTTGATTTATATTACATAAAAAAGTTAACTTCATTATTTATGCATTGGAGTTTCAATTTTGGTGACCTGGCGGTCTAGGGGTAGGGTGTCAGAATTCTGTGCTGGGGGTCCGGGGTTCAATCCTTGGTCCCGGCACAGATTTATCTGATTGCCAAACACTTCCTTCACCTCTGAAAAGACGTGTAATAATCACAACCTGTGAATGTGTGGAATGCCAGGCCTCCACCGTGGTTCGGATCCCACGTTAAACTGTGCGTCCTCCATTTCATCTCACAATCACCCTAACCATTACACATTAGCGTAAGTGCGTATAACCTGATCGAGTAGTAAGACGCGATGATGATGATGATAATAATAATAATAATAATAATAATAATAATAATAATAATAATAATAATAAGCTTCAATTTGTGAATAAAACAAATAACCGTTTCTTTTACGGTACTAAAATTTTCAAATTTGAGACGGATCTTTTTGGAGAGGGAGGTGGGGAGTGCCCCCTCCCCTCCCACCTTGTCCTTTCTTCTAACGACGCCTGTGAAGACATGGGTGTCGAGCTTGGATGTTTCGTCACGCTTTCATTGAAGTGAATTAGGTTATTATGTTGATTGACGATAAAATAATTCTAATCATAATCATCATAATAATAATAATCATCATCATCAACAACTGTTTCCAACCTGTGGCCAGGTCAGTTTAGTAAAATACCTCCATATTCCTCTTTCTCTCCCCCATCCTTCCTCCTTTAATCGCTTGAATTCTTCTCTTTTTACGTGCATATTTTCTGATTTCTGCTCCACCCATCTCTTTCTTGATGGACTTTGTAGTATTTTTCCTAAATACTTCATATGCATCCTTCTCTTTAATATTATCTTCTTTTCCATCCTCATTACATGAACATGTCATCTCAGGCTTGATTCCACTTCTATCTAATGAGATCTGTGACGTTGGCAGCACCCATAGCGGCATAACCTATGAGATATATACCAACATTTAGTGCTAAATTTGTGCCACAGAATATCCAGCTCCCATAAATATTGGCACAAGTCTAATAATCTCCGCCGTTATGGGTGCTGCCAACTTCATGAACCTTATCTAATATACTCCTTCCAACCCCACTCTTTCCTTGATAACTTCATTCCTGATCAATTTACTCCTCGTGACAGCTAATATGATCCTCATAAACTTAGTTCGAATCGCAATACAACTCAAACATTGCACATGATCCGTACGTACACATTGCGGTAAAAGCTAAAATGTATTAGCTATAAAAAAATTAAAACTAGTAAAAAATTGAAATTTGCAGATAATAGGCCTCTGTATCCTATTGGAAGGCGTGTTTGTATTAAACTAATGACTAACAGTATTTCTGCATGCGATAGGTATCACTCAACATGCATGGCAGACACACAAACTCTTCATTTTATAGATAGATAGATAAATATAATCGATACAGCTATTTAAAATTAAGGCTAGAAACTTTAGTACAATTATGTTGTCGTACCTGTTTAAATAGATTGGAAATTGTGTTAACAGTTAACTTGATCCGTGGATGTCGGGTGGAAATGATCTATCTAGTAAAGTTGACCCAATTTAGAGTATTCTTTTTAAAGAATAAAAACTAACCATATAAAAGACGACTTTGAAAAACATAGATATTTCTCACGTGGATAATTTGTGGTATTTGATTATAAATTAATACAGTGTCAAGAGGAGAAAATGGCTGGAAGTCCAGTTGTGATTGCTGCAAGTGTTAAACATACAGCTACTGTGAGTAAAAGTAAAAGTTCTTTAAATCTCTAATGATACAAACCATATATATTTTTTCCAGTGATTGTAAACTTATTGGCTTGAGACACATATTTCCGAAAATTTGGCTAAAAGCCATTGAGCTAGAGGGGAAGGTCAGGGATTGTTTCAGATATCGGCTGGGTTCAATGTGGTTGAGGTGGGGACACTATCACAAACATATATTTTAACTTTTGATATTTACAAAATAGATTTTTTAACCGGAAAAATTAGGACTCGCTTTTAGCTCACAATAAATAGCCTTATTACATTGGGGAAAAAAATTAATGGTACTGGTAATGTTTTCAAACCTAGTCCATCAGCTTTATGCGCTAATCATTTACTTTAAAGGTAGAATAAACTAAAAAAGAATGTGACTCGCAACAATTTTAAATTGTTCTGGTGTAAGGCAATTTTTCAATGGATCAGTATGATTTCACTGGAAAATCTAACTTAAACTGCACTATTCAATAAAATAGCCAATCCTTTTAGCTAAAATTCTAACCCCTTCATAGTGTGACACAATTTCAAAATGTGTAGGCTCTATATGTCTAAAATATCATTACATTATAGTGCAATATTAATAAAATTATGTTTATAATATGCATAGGCCTAATATTTAAAAATAGCAACCAGTAAACGTGGAAAATTCTAGTTTGGCAGAGCACACTGTAATAAAATTGGCATTATGTTATATAACTTATATACACGTGTGCAAATATGATAGTGTAGGTGTTTAGGTCAATCACTTTCCTTTAAATGTAAATAGGCTTTTCAGTACATTAAGTTTATCAATTGAAAAATCTATTTGGCTAGTACATTAGGAATAAAACTTGGCTTATAAGCCTATAAAAATAAAATTAAATCAAAAAATAAATCAAATCCTTATTGATTTATATCCAAAATAAAACAGAAAATTTCTATAGGTAATTATGTAGACTTAAAGCACATGAACCATTAATCAAAATTATCATGGTCCGACTCGCTAATCTTTTAATCTTTGAAATTTTTGGTTTTAAATGTAAATATACATCTTTAAATTCTATCTTGTATTTTATGTTTTATTATCAAGAATATAAATATGAACTATAGTTACATAGGCCTACTCATCATACGATTTATTTGAGATATTTAACGTGCACTCTCTCAACCAACTGACACAAGAATTTCTATGAGCGAGAGTGAAAGAGCCTACCAATTTGCTGTTGGTATTTTTAAATGCCTTTCAGGTCTCATTGCTCTATTTCCCCCTCCGAAGGAAGGTGTGATACGTATTTTTATCACTCAAGTAATATCTGTTGACCCCGACTGAGTTTGAACCTATGAATATCGGGTCCTGAGGTGGGCAGTTTACCCCAAGACCACTGAGGTTGAACTCGTCACATACTAACATTTCTTTCGCAGATCTCTTTTAAGCCATGAATAATCATGTGGTTAAATGTAATGTGCAGTTATTACTTTTTTATATAAAAATTCAAATTATATTTTTGTTTCAGATAATTTTTCTTCATGGACTCGGTGACACAGGGTAAGTTATCTGATTTACATTTCATTTAATTAATTAATAAATTATAGGTCTATCAATTTTATTTCAAAGTACAAAAAGTTTCGACACTTTCTTTGGCAATTGAATTTAAAAATAATATTTGGTCAACAAAAATTAAACAAGTGGAATTTTTTTTTTTCTTTTTCTTTCAGACATGGATGGGCAAGTGCAATGGGTGGAATCAGACCACCTCATGTGAAGGTGATATGTCCCACAGCGTGAGTGTCACCACACTTTGTAAATGAAGAATACAGGGGAAAATGGGGGGGGGAGTCATAATACACTTACATTTTCCAGGACAACAACTTGTCATAATCTAAGGTATATTAGAAAGGTCTCATGAGTGTCTAACAGATGGAAGCACTAACTCAATTTGGAACTAAAGGACTTCCCCCCCTCCTATTACCCTTTAAATGCTATACATTAAGGATATCTTGTAATAATTACTAATTGTTAGTCACCCGCTTTAGTGCTAATCTCCTGTTGAACTAGACTGCCCAAGACGGGAAGATCGGGGTTCGATCCCTGTCGGGTGCACCGAGGGTGGTTTTCCACTCGCCTTTCACACAAATTCAGGTGCATCTCCTTTAATTTAAGCCTTCCTAAACCTTAACCCATTAGTGTAATTAGTACATAGGCGTATAACCTGAACAGGTAGTAAGATGTGGTGTTAATCATAATGATGATTATGATATTCACTGCATACATTGGCCATACTCTTAAATATGATTAAAGCAATGAGCAGCAAATGTTTCTTGAACTAAGCTACACGTTAAAGGCTGCTTATTCCCTCTCCATATTTGTCACCATGATCAGAGAAATTATGTATTAATTTGTTCACTTCCTTTCTGGGCTATAAGACTGTGGACATTACGAAAAACAATATGGCTCTATGGTTACAACTTACATATTAAAGTGACAATTTTTATTTTTATTTCCATTTTTTAGGAACAGTCTCGCTAAAATCACTGCTGAACTCTTGATAAAGTTGTTACCAGTTTGTGTATAACCCAAATGGGTAAGCCACTAAGATAGGCTGAAAAAATAGTTGTCATATAAATGGTAGGCCTACAGTAGCTCCATGGCTTCTTTGGTGCTAACTGACAGCTGATGGCTTTGAAAAGTTACCAGACCAAATTATGTATCCTTATGCCGAACCATATGATCTGCAAAAACATGTGCTTAGCAGCTGTCACTTCTGACAGTCAAAATTTAGGTATCTACCTAAATGTTGACTGTCAGAAGTCAGCTTTGAGGTGTCAGTCAGCACCAAAGAAGCCATGGGGCTACTGTACTTAATACCTGTTGTATAGATGTATTTATATTAAGTGTTACTAAACAGTGTCAGGAAAAAAGCATCTTTCTCTACACAAAGGTCGCTATACTTCTTCTAAATTCAACCTCATAACTCTTTAAGTGTGATTAGTATATATGAGTATAGCCTCAAAAGGTGGTAATATGTGGTGTTAAAAAATCCCTAAAAGGGTTCATACATCACAGAGACATAGCCAGGGAGGGGGAGGGGGGTGTCCTGGGGCTCCCACCCCTCAAATCTTGGTTCACGGGCGTTAGAAGACAGAAGTTAATTTTATTATATGCAAGAAAGATACTTAGCAAGACCGAAACACAACTGCACAAGTAAATTGAATTAATTCGAAGCAAAGCACAAGATAACTCTAGCTGGTGCCTTGCTAGAGCGATAGTGACTGTTTGAGTATGTTGATACACTCCTCGACATTAATTAAATTTAATTACTTTTAAGTGGGACAATTTAGTGCAAATTTTAGTTGCATGTGAAAAAGTAAATTTTAGGCGGCTCCATAGAGGGCTATATTTAGTTCTGAGATCTGAGATTTAACACAATTTCTATATTGTGCACTTGCACTGGTTGTAAAGGGGAGGGGGGGGCATTTAC